>SSNR01000044.1:2624025-2635813 GCA_006937965.1 Callopanchax toddi | reverse complement strand
CCCCCCCCCCCCCCCTCCTTCCACTCCTCGTGCAGATCTCAAAGCTATGAGACATTGGCTTCTCCTCATTTGCATATTTATTGCATTGGACTCAAATCTGGCGAGTGATTGATGTGGAGCTTGCCTCCTGAATTTTTAGCGGCCCATTATTATGAGAGACGTGGATGGGAGGGGGGGGGTGCACGGTGGTGGAGGGGGTGCGGAGCGTCAGTGTACTCCTGATTAAAGTTGAAGAGGACAGAATTACGTGCACCTACATTCTTTTCCTTCAACATTTAATCTGCGAGGCCGGGAGCAGATCCCAGCTCTAGATGCTGACTCGTCATTCATTCATAAAAGAGAACCCAGCGTGGCTTTGCTTGTTAAGATTTCACTTGATGTTAATTTTTTTAAAAGCAGAAACAAGGAAATTATAACTCATTTCAGCTGCATATAATTGCAGTTATTTTTAGACCGGGTTTGGGACAAAGATCCATGTTTTTCTTTGAAGTATTTGACCTGATGAGTTATTGCTTTTGCACAGTAGTGACGTACTTTCACAAACAGATCACAGAGTAAGCTCGCAAGATTAGACGACACAGGTTGTATCTCCACCAAACCATGAAATGAACAATTAATGAACACTTTCTCATCAATTTCTTTCTTTAAACCTGCACAGAAAATCATCTGATATCAGACCGTTTTCTGGCAGGAAGATCAGATTCCATAATTCACTAAACAAATTCATAACAGAACAGAATCTAGAGCCTTGAATGAATGGTTTTCCAGTGCGAACTCACTCTGTCCTTGATGAGGTGGGGAATATTCTTGAGAACTTTTTGGCTGCATGCGTCCTTCAGAGCCAGAGGACACTGGTCCCAAACCCATCCACTCCACAGACGCCACCAGGAGCAGCAAACCAACAGTTCCACGTGAAGTTGACTTTGCACGCTCCACTGATGTGCTGGTGATACATGCATCTTAATGTGGCACACATCTCAAAATGAGTCACTGCTGGAGCCAAACCCTCATCGTCAGCAAGTCTGAATCTGCCATAACTCCTCATGAGGAGGGTGTGCATGAGCATGCTTTGGACTTGTTTGTTAATGAAGAGTCTTTGATTAATCCAAGCTTTTATCTGGCTGCATTGCTGCGACAAGAAAGAGCAAATTAATCCATGACTGATCACTGCAATTATATTGAGAAACATTCCTGTTTCTATGAAATGAGCTGATAAAGTCAAAGGATCCAGGAGTAAATTAAATGCCTAGCATCCCTCGAAGGAATGAACGTCAGCTACTGCCTTTCATGCAGAGTTTAGGTTCCTATTATGTTGATAAATGATGAAGTTGTAGCTGTTACGGTCAAATCTGCAATAACATATATTTTATCAAATAATCTGTCAATTTCTACCATATGAAATTGTACCTCAATTTCTATAAAATTGACAGTTATGGATATTTTTGTGCTGGCTAAGGTTGATCAGCTGGTGTCCATCTTGAATAGGGTTGACTTCAAAAGTTAAATGAAGATTTTTTGAAAGTTTTATTAAGATCTGTCCAGTGATTCATGGGATATTTTGCTAAAACAGAGAATCAAACTCATACACACATGCACCTCCTGCCTTTTGATAGCAGGTGATAAAATGTTTGCACAGATGAAAGAAGCTTACAAGCAACTATTCTGAGTTGTGTGGTGCAAAAAGGTGAAGCAGTTTTCTAAATTTGAATGCATGGAGGCTTATTTATTGCTTATGTCTCACAATGGCACTAAATAAATTCATATGGGGCATCAAAGTCAGAGAAATTCCTCCTCTGGAGAATCCCTCTGAGGAGTTAGATCAGTCTGGTCCAGGGTTTCAGACCACCAGGCCCCCTTTCCCTTCCCTGGACTCCTCTTTCCAGGATGTCTTGAACCACATTTTTACTGACATTTTCTTGAAGACTCAGTAACAGCAGCTAACCTGGCCTTGCCCACTCCTCCGGCGTGCCACGTGGACCCAATGCTGCTCCCCATAATTCCTATAGCAGTCAATGACCCACAGTGATAATTGTGATGTATGACCACAGGCGTGGCATCGTGGTTGCTGACCTTTCCACCATTCCACACTGGGCAACCTTCAACATCATCACGCTACAGCCCTCCCTCCCCCTCGCTTTCGCCAGCCTCACCCCCACCCTCATCCCGCGTGTCGTGTTTGGTTCGATGTGAGCGGCTCGCCACACTCCACTGGCTCCATGAATGTTAATGTCAGGATGAGGGAAGGAGGAGGAGGGGAGCTGAGTGATGCAGGCAGCAGCTCCACCTGCTCGACGACACACACACGCATTTAAGGCCTCATTGGATTTTCTATAAAACTCTCATGTTTAAATATCAAATGACCATGTGATTAAAACCATGAGGATTCCACCGTTTTTATTTTATTTTTGAAAACAAAAAGTTGTGATGCACTTTTGCTGTTTGCTGTTTGGATTTTCTGAAAACTACAAGCATGTTTTTTTCATGAAGCCGATAACATCCAAAGTTTGCATTTTGTCCTTTTCCATCTACAGAAGGTTTTTTCTCCATGTGTATCAGCTCCTCTCCTAGTGTTCTTTCAATATTTGCTTAGCTCTAGCAGACTGAAAATGTGTGCATTATGTGGTGATGATCACAGGGTGTTGTAATCTTTGACCCCCTGCATCTGTTTGACAGGCTGCCTTCCTGCCCCCAGAGGGATTTTTGCCTTTTCTGCACTCTGATGTCCTTGGAAAGAAAAATACAGCACATTATTTATGAACTATTTTTGATCTGTTCTGGAAAATTGCTTTTCAAAAACTAAGTTTGTCCTGTTTTATATCTTTTTAATGATAACAGAGACATGGGGAAGTCTAACTTAAAAAGCACCACAGACAAAACAAAATAAATAAATACAATGTTTTCTGAATTCAGTGTTTTATGTCTCCTTCCCAAGGTGTAGCTTTAAATTTATATATACTTTACAAATATGTCATTATTCTGAATCCCAAACTTTGAATAGAAACATTTATTTAAGAAAATCAAGCACAAAAATCAGAAACATGACCAATTCTTACTGCTCCATTGTTTCATTACTTTAGAGTTCTGTGACCTGATTAAATAAAAAAAACCTTTTATTAGTACAGGAAAATATTAATGTCACATAAAAACCCACTTTATATGAAATAAGTGCCAAATAATGTAAAATAAGTGTTTCTTTCTTTCAACTTAAGATTTTATTATACTTTAAATTCTCCAATTTGATCCACAAATGGAACAAAAAAGTTATAGATTAAAGAAAATGTATTATGGAAATAAAACATATTCTGCAATTAGAGTTAATTATTAAGAAAGTAAATTATTCAAACTGTTGCTGGTTTTTTAAAGACATTACTGCTAGGTAGAACTGTCTGGTCTCAAGATGTAAATGATCAAACATTTTTTTAAATAAATAAACTCAGAATGGTCATATGTATTTTGTCTGTGTATGATCAGAAATTAGAACAGATAACTTAAGGTCATTATCTCGATCACACATTGCTGAAAGCCAAAAGTCAGGTTGATAATGTTTTAGCGGAGTGCAAAATATCTCATGAACCAATACAAGGAACCTTCAGAAATAAGCAATAAACGTGCATCTATAATTGATTAACTTAAGGACTGAACCCAATTAACCCCTTATGGACTATAATCAGCATTAAACCACTTCTGGCTTTATAACCAGATGGGGGGTATTAAGATTAGTGCTTTCACCAGAAACCTGCCACAGCCAGTCCCATATGTCTACTGCCCTCTGGTGGAGGATCTACAGGTGGAAATTTCTATTTAATAATAATGATTACATAATAACATAATAATAATAAATAAATATAAATTATTATAATTTCACAATTCAGGCTTTAAAGAGTTAAAATGGTTGCCACAACTAATTGTTAACATTCAGTCAGTTTTACAGGTACGTAGCTAAAGTTTGACATGGTATTAGCTAGGAGTCATTCACAGCACACACTACAAGCTAACAGATCATGGAAATATTGTTTGAGATCATGCATATTGTTGTTTTCAAGATTTGACCACAACAGCTTTAAGTTTCTCCACATAAGATGAACTTTCTTTAGAAGCCTGGAACAAAAAGACTGTGGGGGACTTCTGGATTCTGGGTCTTAATATTTGAGAATGAATTTAGCTCTCTCTGAGATGGAGCTACAAGATTTATGCTTTCAATGTGCTCAAAGTAATGTATTTTTGTTTGTCAGTTTTTTAATGTAGATGGACACAGGATCACATTTTAAACACAAAATCAGAAACATGAAATTATCCCTGTTAAAAAAAAACATAAAAGGCATTTTCTGTATGTTTCCAGCTACATGCAGGCTTTTGATCCCAGAGGTCATCTATTCCTGGCTCAGACTGGCAGGAAAATCTCCCACTTTATTCAACACATTGAACTCATCTGAAAATGATCTGAGTGCAGCTGGGCTGCTGCTGTACACTTTAAGTCTGGTTGAAATGTAAAAGAGGCTGGCATGCAAGGCAGAGATGAGATGAGCTCTTGAAAAAAAATCCTCAGTGTGGAGAGAGGCAGAGCAGCTGAGGCCTGGCACTCCCTCTGTGTCACTCCGCTCTTTGTCACGGGCAAAAGACTCGTGTTTTCAGGCAGTAATCAGACAGCCCTGGGGCTCTGTAAAGACCCTGTTCTCTTTTCATATCAACTGTTGCATACACCCCGCTAATTGGAATCCTGCAACTGGGTCACAGGCTTTGTCTCTCAAGTGCTGTCAAGTCATTGAGACACTGAGTATGGAATTATGGGTGCCTCAGATGCATGATTGTGTTCCGTCTCTGTGCTATATTCATGCCTCCGTCTCAGCCTCATCACAGACGCCGATTTGTCTCTTTTTCATCAGGATTTCTTGCCGTTTCCTTATAGTTTTTGTTACTGTTGGAGAAACTTCACAAGATTCGAAGGCTTTTATTTGTTGAAGGCGGTCACGTTGCAACTTTCTTCCTCTCTAATATCCAAACTGGATGCACATGGGGAACATTTGGTGGTTTCCTTAAAGTATTAGTAGGCTCCATCTTTTACTTCAGTGGCTGAAGACTAACCTGATTCTGCAGTTTGTCAGTGATTAAAAGCAGAATTAGCCAGCCTTGCATGCCACCACAAATGAGCAAAACCCTCTGGGAGGCCTGAGAGACCAAGCAAGGCACATTTCCAATTATACTTCCAAATGACTCATTTTCTTATTGGGCCTTGTATAATTGTGGTGGGTATTGGGTGCATGCAACTCAATTTGTCTTACATATTTGTTGCTTGGATGGTAATAGAGTTGACAGAGCCAAGGGGATGATATAAAAGAATCAGACAGGAAAAGAAAAAAAAAAGAAGGATAAGATAGATCCCTCAATATTTGTTTGATCTGCTTCATCCTCCTTAATACTGTTGAAGTTTAAAACCCAGAAAGAAACAGCTACTTTAATAATCTGTGGATTGAAGAACGGACAGACTATCATTTTCAAGTAATCAGGAGATGCCTCTCCCAAGTGACAGACTTTGTTCTGACTGAAGAAATTAATGAGGCTTCCTGTGATGTGATTATCTCTCTCATGAATCGTTCGCACCAGAAAAAAATTATTTGTCAAATTAAATTAGTCCAAATTCTTGGAAACTTCTTTCATTTTTGTTAAATGTTTTCAGTGGAAACACAAATATCTTCAAAGTTTTTTTTACACAAACACACTTTGAACTAAGTTGATCAATTTTATTAGAATTGCAGACACATTTAAAAGCTCAATGCAGTAAATTCTTGAAAACAACCAGTTACTTATAAAGCAACTGGTCTGCACATGGAAATGGACACAAGGAAGGCACAACACTTTCCATAAAGCCAATTTTCAATCAACTAAAAAGGGAATCTAACAATAACAATAGAGTTGTTTTGCCATGAACATTTGTTTTCTTTTAAGTGTGTATTTTAGCAGCACATTCAAAAAGGTAATGTGGGATTCAGACATTGCTTCCAGGAATTTAAAATGACAATTGCAATTCATAAACACGACAAAACTGAAACAGAAGCATAACAGCTCAAACTAAACTCAGGTCTTTGGTTGAAAACCTAAAGCTATAAAGCTGATTGTGGCAGTAATGCAACATCTGTCAAAAACTATTCTTTCTAAGTAAGCCTTGTAGTATTCAGTGTGTTGATAGAACCATTCTTATTTAAGCTTTTTCCCCTCTCTGTGTGCAATAATGTGTGTGTGTTTCCATGTTTGTCTGCGAGCTGCAGCAGTAAAAACAGGTTTGATTCTAGGTGCAGCGTGAGGGAACAGTAAGCACTAAAGTGCCTGTTAAGCAGCATGTGTGGGTGAGAACAGAAGGGACAGCTGTGGTTTTGTTGTGAGGCGAGCTGCCCACTGCTCACTGCAGGGTAACTGTGAAACAGTCGGGGTCTAAAAGGGACCTCGAACCTGCTCCCTGCTGGGCTTCCCTGGCCAAAATCTGCTTTAGTGTTCCCCGCCTTTGTTCAGTAACTAAGTGCTTCTCATTTATTAAAGCGACCCCCCCTCCCTCACTCTACATTTTGGCTAACTCCCCAGGTGATGTGTTGTCATTGTTTGAGCTGGTCATCAAAACACTTGTAAATCCTAACAAGCATATGTCACAAACCAAGGTGCATTTCATCAGGACTAAAGCCTCTTTTTCTTTTTAAAAATACATTAAGAGTGCACACTCCAGGTCAAAAGGATGAAGGCAAATTAATTTTACAGAAGCATAAACATCCTTCCAAACCAACTTTGTAAACTCTAAGCACATCATTAAATATTAGTAACAAAATGTTTCCATGTTGTCATTGTTTTTTAAATTGCACTTAAAACTCATAAATTTAAAGAAACACTAACATACATGAAAATTTACAATATATTAGAACTAATGTCAATCACCTAAAGTCTTGCTGAGGGAGAATCATTGCCAACGGTTCATCAGTAACCTGGCAGCTACCAGGGGCCATCATGTTGGCTCCTCCTGAGTCTGATCCAGCCCGGGTCCCAGTCAGGATCAGGGCTCTGCTGGTTCTGGTTGTGCACCGAGCTGAGCCTCAAGTCAGCAATAGTTATGAGGAGGCTGACGTCTCCATGGTGGACAAGATTCGCACCACCTCGGCTCTCTGTGTGGGTGAGATGTGCTGCGTCATGTGCACGATCGAATCCATAGCAACTTCTGGATTAGCTTGAACGAGACTTGAAGGAGAAAAGAAAGGGAATTAATTTCTGCGCTGTTTAATAAATTCATGCTGCACTGGTGAAAATGATCACCTGCGAATCTGCTTGAGGAGGTGATCTCTGCGGATGTACTTGATGTTCTCGTCGATGACGGATCTGGCGCCCTCTTCTTCAGCTAGCTGCCTCTCCAGCCACACGACCACCTCTTCATTATTATCCCACAGATACGCCTGAACGAATCGCAGGTGTTAGAGGACAGAGGATGACTCATCATGAGCAAGACTCAAGGTATTTAGGGGGAAAACTTTACAATAAATAATAAAAAGACACAATAACATAAACGGATCTGTCATGAACACACCAAACATCTTTAATCAGCAAATATCAAAAACAGCTAAAATAAACCCACAAGGATTTGCCATCTTGTTGACTGGACCTGTTAGAAAAATTAGTATTCATGAGTGCTGGCATTTCTGATCCCAAACAAAGCCAGGCTGGAGGGCTTAACAAAGATTTTGAGGCGGGGGGGTTTAATAGGCTCTTACTTTTCCTGAACAGTCCTGCTTGAGGTCCACATGAACATTTAATGCCCTTATTAATCATTTTTAATCTGTTTGCTTTTAATTAAGAAACAGTGTGTTGCTCTCCTATCTGCGCGTGCCAGGACTGTGATTAATTGTGGCTTAAGACAGCCAGGCCTGATTGGGGTAATGTACGAGCTAACAAGGCCTTTTCTTGAGAGATCTCAAACCGTGAGCTGGCTCCTGTCACCCCAGCAGCTGCTCGTCTGAACCCTTAGACTGGGTCAGGGAGGGACCACATCAGAGGGATGTTTATTTTTATTGAGTGTTCTATTATGAATGTTTATTTGGTACTAACCAGCTGATGCCAGCTCGTCTTATCTGGAGTTTTCCTACCTGCAGGCTATTTATGTCTCTGCTGACCTGGATGTGATTCACCTGCTTCTACAACGATTCTCTCATCTTTCAACCTACAGCAGGTGGACAACTGGCTCATGAGCTATTAAGAAAAGTTCACTCAGGCTGGGCAGCAGAAGAAATAACACATCTGTCGCCAGCTGCTGTCCAAGATGATGGAGGTGGAGTCAGACAGAACAGTGAACAGAACAAGACGTTCACGAGGGAAACGCCAGACAGAAAGGATCAAAATTAGCTAGGGCTGCAAGAAATCCAATCTGTATTTCAATTTTAGCTTCACAAAAACATTTTAAATCTAGGAAAATTGTTTTGCCACATTCTGCTTTGCAAGGATGCTTTTTTCTGTCGTTTTAAAAAGTCAGCGCAAGTAAAGTTGGCAGAACAAGGGCAAAACACAGTGACTCTCATTAAAAAACATGCATCTACAATACACATCTACATAATTTGTAATTATGACCCTTACATGATATTTAGCACAGTGTCCAGTGATGCTATCCATACAGCTCTATTTAAAAACCTCCTTAAAAAAAACCCCACATTTTTATGCATCACTGACTCCCTACTAGGACCTCCAGATCGGTCCATGCTGTGTTTCTGTGTCTGATAGATCAAATCATGATTAGAACTATCTATTAATAGAAATTAATTATTGCTGTTATTTCCCCAAATTAATAAAAAATCACAAAGAGTAAATATTTAACTTGTTTATGTCTTGGTTTGAACAAGGTTAAGGTATTTGGGTTAATTTTGGGACCTTTTTAAAGTTGTGATCATGGTCCAATCAGCTGTAAAAGCTGGTCACAGATAGTTAAAATATCTAATAACAACTATGGTAAAAAAAAAAAAAAATGCATTTGTGAAGAGAATTTAAAAAAAACTATTTCAAGTGAATAAATTAAAAACAAAGAAGCACCAGAAAAGAAAAAGTTTACCTTCTTCAAAATCTTTTGTAAGCTGTTTGAAAATAACTACAAATCTTTACGATAACTTTGAGAGTGATAAACTGCCAAATTCGATGTTTTATCTAACAGTACAGACTGTAACAATATACGATTTACTGAGTCACAAAAAAAATTGTGAGACTCAAGGACAGAACTCTGAATGGTGCTTTTGTCGTTACCTTAACGGCTCCCTCTGCCTCCACAAACCAGCGTCGCAGCATTGCCTGGATCTGCCCGTCTGTCAGCTCGCTGTTGGCTGCTTGGATCTTCCTCGTCACCGTGTCCTCCAGCAGCAAACGCCGCAGACGCCAGTAGAAGAAGTGACGGGAGGTCTGCCACTCTAGGATATCCTGAGAGAAGAGAAGGACAACCAGTTGGTACGTTAATACACGCCAAACTGCTGTTGCTCCTTCTTAATCTGTTATGTTACTAAAAATATAAAAGCCTGCTTCAAAGGTTAATTCAGCCATATGCTGGATAAATGCTGACTTTTTTCTATAAATGCTTGATAAAAGTGTAAAACTTGAGGTGATTAATGTGTATAAAAGTAATAAAAGTTAAGTGATCACACTGAAACAAAGACCTGAAGATGTTCTGGAAGAAGCAACACTCAGACATTCCTGGAGGCGTACTGAAGTAAACACGGAGCCCAGTACAAATAATAATCTTCTTCAGCGAATGTGTAATAAAACACTGACTACCAGCCAACCGTGAAACACCCTTCTGGTCATGTGAGCAGAGTGAATGTGCGAGAGTGTGTGTGCTAGTGTGAAAGATGGGACTGTGAAGGTGCAGAATGAGACGGGGCCAGCCCGAGGCGGCGCTGTAGTTGCTAAGGTGATTGACCAGGGTCATCAGGAGATAATTATGAGGACGAGTCTCGCAGCTTGGTCAGACCAAACATTATTCACTAGACAGGTGCAGCAGCAGTGAGACTGATACTCCCCTTTGGGCTTTTCAGGTTATTCACTCCCTGCACATTTCAAGTAAAGCAATACATGCACAATAGAAAAGTTTTATTCTCACCGTGATGACACCCTTCTCCTGCATACGACCCGGGGTGTCGTGGAGGTCTGCAAACTGCACAGCCACCTGATGGTAGATGGGCAACAAGAACTCCTCTCGCTCTTTAAGCTTAGTCTCCAGCTCTTTTCGATCAGCGGGGCTCAGCTCTGGAGTTCCTGTGGGAGTATAAATAAAGAAGTAAGATATTATATTCAACGCTACTAAAGCAGTGTTTTTCAACCACTGTTCCGCGGCACACTAGTGTGCCGTGGGAGATCTTCAGGTGTGCCGCGGGAAATTATTCAATTTCACCTATTGGTCTAAAAAAATTTTTTTTAAACTAAATTATTATCTACAAATAATATTCCATTGTCTGTGCCAGTCATCACCAAATGGCAGACTCAGGTTCTGTTTGGAGTCAGACGCGCAGCAGATCCAGGACCTGGACCGGGTCCAGCGACAGCACCCGGCAGCGAGCCGGTGCCAGGAGGAGACGCGCGTCGAGAAGCTCCCGCGGCCCGCAACACGCTCGGCATCTGGAACCGCTCCTCCCCCGAACTGGACCGCATCTAGTCTGTGGTTCGGACATGTTCGGCTGGGAGGGGTCGCCGCCAAGCGAGTCGTGGACCCACGGCAAAAACTTGGCAGAGTTTGGGCAGAACACCGGCCACGCTCCGCGTCAGCAGATCTGGGTCTCTGGTGAACCGTCAGTCCAGACGTTTTTAAATTCATATTTGATCTGATTGGTCCATTAAACCAGGAGATCAGCGGGTCCACTGACACTGGGCTGGACCAACATCGTTTTACTTTGATCCTTCGAGCATTCAGCTAAATAAATAAATAAGTCAACGTAAAAAAAAAAAAAAACTCTTAGAAGTTAGCATAACAGTTTGTTTTTGACGGTCTGAGCAGCCCGTTGGTTATTTTCTCCCATGTCTCCTCACTTTGGCTGAAGGATGGATGACGTTATCTGATCACCTCCAAACTCAGTGTGCACGCGCCTCTCAATAGCGTGAATATGGCAGCGCGCGCCGCTCAAGCTGCGTTTGTCAGCATAATCACTGACAGCTTAAAATTCAACATATCAAACAATATCAACACTAAAAACACATTGATCTGTCAATGATTGTATCAGAGGTTTGTCTTTGTTTTCAGAGACTTACATTAATACTAATGTTCAATTCCTCCAAAAATAGTTTTATTAAACAAAAACATGATGAAAGAGTCCAATGATGTGGATATTAAAATTAACAGTAGGGAAATAAAATAATTTTAAGGCAGATTACTGATAAACTGGATGCTACAGTCACTTTTTGACAGGTGAAATAAATCAGTTTAAAGTTATTTGATAGTAAAAAAGAGAGTTGATGATTTAATCAGGTCACCTGTAAACTAAATCTAATCATTTACTGTCAGGAGATGAGAAGGTTTCTACAGTAAAACTATTAAAACAGAGTGCGCCTGAGAAAACAGCTGTAGAGTTAAAGGAGACAGACCTCTGATGACACATCAATGTGTTTTAGTGTTAAAAATGTTTAATTGGACAAAATTCATCCGATAACGTTAACAACCGTCAATGAGCTCAGAGCTCATCTCATCTGATTTGCCTGAGCTTCTGAGGGAAGTTGTGACAGGCTTAGTAATTCTTGTTAGGTAAGTAACACCCCCCCCCCCCCCCCCCCCCCCCCCCCCCCCCCCCCCCCCCCC
>SSNR01000044.1:2578067-2624002 GCA_006937965.1 Callopanchax toddi | reverse complement strand
TAACAGTTTGTTTTTGACGGTCTGAGCAGCCCGTTGGTTATTTTCTGCCATGTCTCCTCACTTTGGCTGAAGGATGGATGACGTTATCTGATCACCTCCAAACTCAGTGTGCACGCGCCTCTCAATAGCGTGAATATGGCAGCGCGCGCCGCTCAAGCTGCGTTTGTCAGCATAATCACTGACAGCTTAAAATTCAACATATCAAACAATATCAACACTAAAAACACATTGATCTGTCAATGATTGTATCAGAGGTTTGTCTTTGTTTTCAGAGACTTACATTAATACTAATGTTCAATTCTTCCAAAAATAGTTTTATTAAACAAAAACATGATGAAAGAGTCCAATGATGTGGATATTAAAATTAACAGTAGGGAAATAAAATAATTTTAAGGCAGATTACTGATAAACTGGATGCTACAATCACTTTTTGACAGGTGAAAAAATCGGTTTAAAGTTATTTGACAGAGTGAGCCTGAGAAAACAGCTGTAGAGTTAAAGGGAGACAAACCTCTGATGACAGATCAGTGTGTTTTAGGGTTAAAAATGTTTAATTGGACAAAATTCATCCGATAACTTTATCAACCATCAATGAGCTCAGAGCTCATCTCATCTGATTTGTCTGGGCTTCTGAGGGAAGTTGTGACAGGCTTTAGTAATTCTTGTTAGGTTAGTAACCCCCCACCCCGGTGTGCCTTGTGATATTTTTCAACGACAAAGTGTACCTTGGCTCAAAAAAGGTTGAAAAACACTGTACTAAAGAACAGAAGGTGTAGTTCAGATCCTCACACTGCATTCCCTCAGAACGATGACCTTTCCTCATCACCTTATCCCATTAACATCAGTTCAGCCGTCACAAGAGAATAAAGCAAAGAATCAAATCTGTCTGGAAGCGTTTTGTTCAGGAGATCCTCCAAACCCCTTGCTGATTTTTGTCAATTCCAATCTGAAAGCTCTCCAGCTCTCCACCGTAAGAGCCTCTGTTCTACCGGTGTTGCCCAAAGCACCAAACGTAATGTAGAATTGGACCAAACCAAAATCAATAGTGTGCACAGCAGAGCTGGTGATTGATCTGAGGGGGGGCTGTGATTGACACGCCTCCCGAGGGAGTGCAGTGAAGATGACACAATCAACACCAAATAAAACCGGACAGTGAAGGCACACTCTGTCCCACCTGGTGTACAGCTTCCCCAGTCAAAGGAGGACAAGGCCACGAGGGACAAAAAGACACCTGTAAAAAGATGTAATCAGAACAAAAAGACAGGACTCACCAAGTCTTTCAGCCAAAGCTGTGTAGATAGGGTCTATTCTTCTCATGGTCTTCACCAAATCCTTCTTCCTAAACTTGATCTCCACCGTTCCTTCAGGCTCCAACACTCCTCCTCTGAAGACAGGAAGTAGTCAAGTGAGCAAAACTAATTTGATATTTTAACATCGTCTTGTTCTGCTGAACTCACCGGCTGTCCTTGTCAGCGTACATCTCCATGTGACGCGGGTTGATGGTGGGATCTATGACCACCCAGGAGCCTCCTCTCAGCTCAGCCTGAGGGGGGATATAAACCAGGACTGGTTGCTTGTACTCCCTCAGGCCGTCCACAATGTAGGCCCCAAACTTCAACACCTGGTCGTACATATCTAAAAAAGATCAGTTCAGATTAGATCAACCATAGATTTCATCTTAAATTGAACTGATTATTAAAGAAGCAGATGTACCTTTCATTCCTCCAGAAAAGCCCCTCCAGTTAGCAAAAACTATGAGAGGTAAACCCTCCCGGTTCAGGTCCTTAATAGCCTGGGCTGTTTTGAAAGCAGAATCTGGGAACCACACCTGCCCCGCCTGCTGGATGATCTAAACAACACCAAACCAGGAAACAGCATCAATACCTTCATGTCTGGAAATATTTCGTGTTCCTGCTGAGTGGTCCATACCTTCGCCTCAGAGTCTAAATTAGCAGGGTCAGCTGGGATTGACAGCTCCACTGACCTGGTTTCCACAGCAACAACCCCAGTAGGTATCCCACCCAGTCTGTAAAGAGATGCCATTCAGCACCAACATCCAAAAGACACATAGAAGGGACTTTTGAGAATTTTGTTTTGTATGGAACGTACCTGGCTCTGCCGACCACCACACTCTGAGCCCAAGGCTGCATGATCTCCATGAAAGAGCCCTGATCAAAGAAGCCACTCTGCCAGGAACCTTTTGGAGCTTCAAAAAGAGAGAGGATAAAATAATAAAACAGTGCAGAAAGTTTCTAGTCCTAACCCAAAGTGCAACTGAATCCATTTTCAAATGATCATCTCTCTTTCCGTGCTATTCCTAAAATTCCTGACTTGCCTTTGCATTTAGTCTCGCCTCATTTTTTTCCCCCTTCAAGATCTGTAATCTTGGCAGCGACCATGATGGATGATTGTATAAGCGGCCTTGCTCAGCTCTTTTTCTGCTTGCACACCCTGAGAAACACCCCAGTCTTTGAGGTTACCATTCAATTAAGCCTCTGCACTCGTCACTGGCAGAGATGTTGACTGACTCCCACTCAGTACTCCGATCTCTCTGCCAGTCAACGCTGTAATTACACCAATATGGAACCTGTGCAGTCCTGACCCCCAGTGTAACACACCGGATCAACTTTGGTACTGACCTCACCCTTGACAGAATGTTGGTTTTATATTTGCTTAAGAGAATATTTCACGTGATGAATTATTTCAACCTTTTACTTTTGGGATATAAAGCTGAAATAATAAATCTTAATATTTAATTTAAACACCACACAAAAACTAGGATGTGACTTTTAACATTTGCTGAGAACGCATTGCTTTAAAAATATGTTGCACATCTATTTAATAAAACAAGTGTGATGAAGGATAATAAATCAGTGTGACAGAACAAAGCTGACACTGATGACTGACACAGTAAGAATCTAATGCAATGTTTGGGTCACTAGACCTTAATTAGCTAAACATTTTTCAGCAATTTGATTTTATGTTAAATCAGTAATAAATTCTTATTGAAACTTGGGAAATTTGCACTGTTATAATTTAAAGTAAAAAAGTTCTTTTGACTTGATTAAATCTATTCCCATCTGAGTCTGGAGAAATCTCGTGTCTCTGAGCTGCTTAAAATGTTTTAGAAGTTTTGTAATATGGGATCTAACAAAATAATTACTAGCATCTCAAACAGACTGTATCTAAAATTGACTAATTAATAAAAATTAGCATTTTTCTTATACTATTTGTGCCTAATAACACAATTTGCATGACCCAAGTTTCCTATAAAGAGCAAGATGTGTCTTAAAACGGTACTTACTCTGGCTGGGACGTCCTGCTAACATCCAGCGAGGATCATAAGGAGCCTTTGTGGGCACGAACTCTACTGGTCGATCGATGGGATCCTTGGTGTGGAGGATGGGTACTGGACTAGAGTTGCACTAAAACAAATACATTTTATTATTTTCAAATAAAAAACACACAGAGTAGTTAATAAAGTCTGGATGTGTGGATTTATCACACAGATTGGTACCTTGGGCATGTAGGACAACCACTGTAACAAAATAAAAACTCCCTCAAAATCATCACAGACGGTGCTGTGGGTCACACCGTTGTTGTGCATGATCTGAATGCCGCCCAGCTGATTGTTTGAAGTGTACACTTCTCTGCCCAGCACCTAAGACGTGACAAAGACAAAAGTTATGTTGGTGGGAAATAATTTGTGGCTTTTAGCCCACACAATATTCAAAAATGTCTCAAAGCTGTCATCTGGAGGTTTTCTCCCTCCTGTGCAGCTGAACTTAGTGAGATCACACACAGATGAAAACAAACCGACCAATAACAATTTAGTTCATCAAAGTGATAAGAAGGCACAGGTTGGGGACGACATTCTGTAATTTTAAGTTTAATTTGTTTTTGTTCGGCTGGTTTCAATCAAATTTGTTGACGTGTGTTCTGAATCTTCCAGACAAAAGTTGTAAAACTGACTGCTGCATCAGGGTAAGTTGGATGCCTCCTAAATTCTTTTATCTCCCCGCTGCTCATACTCGAACCTATAAAACCTCACTCCCAGCCCACCCTATTTTCATAAGCGGCTAAGAACAGGTGGCTGGGCGCTGACACGGTTCCATAAAAAATAAGAGTGGAGCTCAATCCCTACCCTCAGCTCTCACCTTTTCAGCCATCATTTACTTTCTTTATTACCATTAATGGTTATGTATCTGGCTACAAATCTAGGGCACTCTCCTAAAGCTGTCAGGAGAGGCGGCAGCCCCAAGAAACATTACAGTCACCTTGACATACACAAAACCCTGGTGCCTCTGGCCATCGCCGGCTTCATTAAGATTCCACGGCAGAGAGAGAAGGAGGAGATGTTGGAGGAACGGGGGCGAGGTGACTGGGAGAAAGAAAACGAGGGGCCAACTGGTAGCAACAGCTCACTGGGGTATTTGTGGCAGTAGTTACTACCCAGTCTCCATGAAAAAATGAGCAGTTTCAAGCAGCTAATGAAATGATGATCTCTGAGTGGCCGCCTGCTGCTTCCTATTAAGTTTCAGTTAATAACCAGGAATCCACATGATAGATGAGGATAAAAAAGATCCTGTAATTTTCTCCTGTGTGGCTAGTTTAACCCATGTTTTGTGCTTAAAAATGACAAATAACTAAGTTATTTAACTAAAGAAAACACCTCCATGTTGTGGTTATTTGCAAGAAACCATTAATGCTCCTACAACTGGAGATAAACTATGAGGCTATCTAAAAACAACACAATCATTGGGATATTTGCATGGTTTACCATGTTGTGATCTGTCATCTAATTTGAAATAGAGTCATCTTAATGCACTGACAAGGACAGAGAATGGAAAGCAAGACAGGAGGAGGTAGTGAAGCATGTGGGGAGACACACACAAGTCAATTGTATGCAGAAAAAACAATCTGCATCAGCGAAACTTTTCATTTTGATTAAAAACAAATGATATGGGTGTCCTGCATTGCAGCCTCTGGCATGTCACTCTATTTCTATGCAAATACAGCTTCATGGTTCGCTTTCAATTATTCCACTCTGAGTGGCAGGAAGGCCCGTGGCCGCGATCGGAAAGGGAATCCTTGTAGAACAGAGCAAAGCAAAAGAAGCCAGCCTTAAAATTGCTCGATCAGCGGGTTGGAACAAGCCACAAAAACCATAGTAGTCTAATTTTTTTTAAACACACGTGGCACACATAAATATAATTTGTCCTCCACTCACGTCTTTTCACAGAATTAATAATTTGTGTTTAAAATGAAAGCAAAAAGAAGAAATTGTTCAAATTGCTGCTAAACTAACACACTTTTATTTGACCTTCCTTCCATAATAGCTCATGTTTTACCAGCCAACTAATGAATAATTTGAGAGATTTTCTCATTAAAATGCAAATTCACTATTTGTGTGAATTTAAGAGACAGCTCATTTGCTACTCGTCCTGTTACCACTAACACAATGAAAGTAAATTGTCTTTGTACTGTACTGAAATACAAATTTCTGTTTCAGATCACCTTGTTGAGTGCGCCAGCTCCAGTGAGGATTATATGAGAGTTGTCCACTTGGATGGTTCTCTGTCCAAGCCGCACCAGATAGGCTCCGATACCAATGGCTCGACATGTGACCTATGCGAGAGGAGAAACATCCTAATGCTTAAAAACGTGAAAATCGTCCACTCAGGAGATCCGTCTATAAGTATTTTCTCTGGATGGATCACACAAGTGTGTAGCTGAAAGGTACAAAACAAACTACATGTATGAAAGTGCTTTGTGCACACAGATTAGCCATACCAGATTCATAGTGATGATCTCCTCATAAGCCAGAGAAGATTCTCCAGCAATCATTCCAGATCCTCTCAGATTCTCAACACCCAGACCTTCCTCCTTCCCAATAATGTCGGTGATCTTGTATCTGCATGACAGGAAACGAATCCCACAAAAACCAGATGTGACCTTTGCTAGTTTGAAGCTTGTACGCCGTACCAAAAAATTAATGATATATACCTGGACTCTCCTTCATCCTCCACATGTTCACAATGAACAGAGTTCAGAGCTGAGACCTTTTTGTAATCTTGAGGTGTGAGGTAGAGATACTTGAAACCCTGCAGAGAATACAACAATCAGAAACATTATTACATATTTAGATAAACGGAACAGATTGTTATGCGTGTGAGGTTCTGCAGGCTGACCTTGTAAGGATCAACTGGATCTTGCCAGGCCACATGGAACATGTGTCTGATTTCCTCAGCCAGGCCGATGCGGGCACCACTGTTGGCTGCGATGTAGATGCGAGGGATGCCGCTCTCTCGTGCCATTTCTGAAGCTCGGAGGAATAGTACGTCCTCCTGGGGTCCAAATGAGCCTATCTTGTGTGTGATATCATTACTTATGACTATGATCTCACGTCCAGCAGGATACTCTGGTGTTCGAAGGGTCATCCGCCACGCCACCATTCCAATCTGGATCAACAAAATGAAAGCATTTCAACATAAAAAATGAAAACTCCCAGAAAAGTGGGAAAAAAATGTGTTTCAGAGTGTTTTGTTATTGATTTTATAAATAAATGAGTGGAAATAAGATGATGCTATATGGCAGCATTAGATTTATTTTGTTTTTAATAATATACATAATGCATATGGGTCTTTATGATCTCAACTTTATACATGAAGCATTAAGCTTTATAAAAAGAAAAAACTATGAATTATCCAAGTAAAGCTTTAAAACACAGGGAAAGAAACACAGAGACACCTACAGAGCAAAATATGAATTACACACTCTGAACATGAATGAGTGTATTTTAAATCCTATAACACCGACCTCGTTCCCCCCTGGTAGTCGGTTCATCTGCACCAGCTGACCCTGTGCATCCAGAACCAGCTCGGTGAAGGTGAGCAGCTCAGAAGGAAGTGGACCTTTGGGTAAGCAGGCAAAGGTCTGACTAGAGTGCCACAGCTTTTTCAAAGCCTGAGGGATCAAATAAGCAAGAATCATAAATAAATAATATTAAATATGAAGCATTTCTAAGCAAAAGCAAAGCCGTACAGTCAGAATAAAAAGAAATAGTACCTGTCTGAACATTTCAGGAAAGTCGTAGACATAGGTAGTACCCAGGGACTGAGCCTGGAAGCGTTTGGACTGTAACAGGTCCTTGGTGACGTAGGGTGTATTGATGAGCATCCCATGTAAGGGGCCTTGTTTGTCTCCATACGCTTGGAACATTATCTACAAAAGCAAAGATTCGTTTATTCTCTTTACACATACCTCACCCTCTTCCACAAGCTTGGAATTAAAATGCTATAAATTAAAAATATGAGCATGATGGGTTATGGTATGTTACAATGCTACTGACTAATCAGATTGAAAGTGCAGCTGTGTTGTGTTGCTGCTGATGTGTTGAATCAAAGTAACTTCAAAAATCGGAACATTACAGACTACAAAAGGGGTTCTCACGTTTGATATTCAAATGCTCAAATCTGATTTATAGATAACTTCAAAAGTCTGGACTTGTCATTTGTTCCAGATCTGGATCAAAGTCATGCAATTCTGGACTATCAACTTTAGCTTATCTTGATTTAATTGAGTTAAAACTCAATATGTTCACTCAATTCTTCTTTCAAAAATCTCAGTCCTCAAAAAGAAATAAATAAGGCGTGTTTGACGGTCATAACAAGCGTGGAAAAAATAAAGAACGAAAAATAAAATATGAAAACATGTTGTTTTTTGCAGACTGAACCTATTTAACATTAGTCAGTCAATGCTAACATGATGAAGGACTGTGGTGACCAGATGTCAGGATGAAGCAAACTCACCTGATCTGCTGCAACAAAAATTATTACAAAAACCAATGTCCACCTGGCTCAGGCCACAAAAACCATATGGACCCTGGCTACAAATTAATCAGTCTAATTTGATATATTTAATCAAATTAGACTGAAACTCACCTATAAAGAACAACAACATTTAAATCTTTCATTCCAAACATCTAAACTGGTTAGAGGGAACTGAAGTTTTCAGGATGGATTTGTGGCCTTTTGCCTGAGTCGGGACAAAAAGCAGATGAGATGGAAAATGTATGAGTGCCCCACCTGTCGGTCTTTGGGCCCCACCTGTCCCGTTCTGGAGTCGGTGACCTCCTTGTACAGGCTAATATCAAGGTAGTAGCCGGATTCATTGGTAAGGAAGAGGCGGATTGGAATTTGCTTTCCTGTTGGAGTCAGGCGGATGTTGATTTTCAGTTCAGCCTGCAGGACTCTGAGCTTCCACAGACGGCTGCCATAGCGCATCACCATGGAACGAACAGACTCCTCAATCTGAAGATTGTAGGGAAAGATTAGTAAGAGGCAAACTCACCTTTAACACATTAGTGTGCAATTGTTTCACAAACCTTTGATGGGTCCATGATGACTGTTGGGACAAAGTTGAGGAAGATGTGGTTACAGTCAGTTCTTACGGTTGTGTTGTTGAAAGCCACCTCCAGTTCATCCATGGCTTCCAGCAGCAGGCGCTCAGCTTCATTGTGAAGGTATTCAAAAGAAGCTTCCTGTTGAATAATCAGTCCAACATAACATTAAGCAAGAACTGCTATGTTTAAGAATGGGGATAAGGATCAAAATGATAAACGTCTTTATAGAATCAGAAAGCTCTCTTGGGTTTCTCACCTTTGTGACCAGATCAGAGTGTCGGATAATGGCTCGGACAAAGAATCGGTAGTCTGTAACCTCTGTGCCCACCTCCACGCGGGCTGCACCCAGGTAAAGGTGCATTTTGTGATTGGCACAGGGGATGGCAGTCAGGGCAAAATTGCGCATACGGTTGAGCTCCAACTGGAATGCCAACGCCGGCTCCAAATGCCTGTAGATTCTGTCCTCCTCAAACTTTTAACAAAAAACAGATCACCACAGAGTTGAACAATGTTACATAGGTCCATGGAGATCACCTCAAGTCCTTTATGAATACTATTTTCTCTCAAGGTAAAGGCCAATATGCTTTCTAATGGCAGAGTTAGCAGGAGACTATTTCAGCTCTGAGTTGGTATAAAAGTAGAAAGACGCCTGCAAGCTACACACTGTATTAAGTAAATGAAATCCTGAACAATCTTAATCTCAGAAACGCTGCTAATGGGTGTCATTTCTCTTTAATGGGGAACATAATTAAAGACTTCATTACTATAATGAGTTTTAGTGGCACCATCGCAAAGAAACTATCAGGAGCAGTGGACGAGAAGAGCCATTACTGACTGACTGATGTAAAATAAAATTCAGTACTAAATGAGAGAGAGGCTGGTGACAAGTCTGTTTTCTTTTCAAACTTGTGGATATTTAATAAAAGTAATCTATTAAATAATTGTAACTTTTTTCAGGTAAGAAATTCAGAAAAAGACTATTGGACCTACCTTGTCTCTGGCACGAAATGTGAAGAATTTTGGGAATTCCCTCTGTAAATAAAAGTTGGATGAATACAAATAATACAGTAGTTGTATACACATTAATTAAAAATAATAGACAGCTATTAATCTTACAGCACACAGAACAGCCTATAATGTTCCATGACATTTACAAATGGAGTATAATGTGGTGCTTTAAATGTAACAGGCCCAGTTTTTTAATTCTATAATTTATCTGTCAAAGAATCACCGAGTATTCACAAAAGGCAGCAAATTATCATCACTGTTCTTACAGGCTACATTTAATACAAGCACCACTCGCTAGGCTAATGAATAATATATGTGCATTCCTCAGAGACGTGTGATCCTCTGAATAATGCCTGGCAGCGCTGTTTGACGTTATCAGATGAAGTGTCCCACTTGCCTAAACAATGCCAGACCGATTGGAGATGCTCTTATCAACTCACAGCCTACATGATGATGAGCACTGCACCACTACACACACACACACACACACAAAACCTCGGCAGCTATGATTTGACACTTCGATTAAATATATTTTTAATTCAACAACATGAAATGATAAGAAATGTTTTTATTAGGTGAGCAGTGAGCATGCAGTTCTATAAGAACACAATGGGGGATGTTAGCATGATTAGCTCTCATGTTGCCATGAACAGACAAATCAAAGGGTGGTGTTAAATGGCAGGAGAGGTGAAAGATGTGGGTGTTTCTACAAATTGAACCCCTGTTCTTTTCACTATTTTTTTAAATGTCAGCGGCTGTTTTTAAAAAAAAAAAGATCAAACTTGGGGGTTCAGCTGCTTCCTAAAGATCCACGCAGAAACTTATGATCAGATAATCGAGGAACATTTACAAATAAAACATTCAATTTAACGTCTTAGACTGTATGTTTCTTTTTTGAGCTGACTTTATTCACATTATTTGGTTTCCTCATTTAAAAAAAACATTGCACCTGACTGGATATTTAAAAGTCTTTCCCCTGGTTTGTTTCTCAGTACTTACATGAAACCTTTGGTCCACCTCACAGTTGATTTGCTTCCTGAAATCCTACCATCAAAAACGAGCAAAAGCGAAGCATGCAGGAGGAGATAGAGAGAAACAAGAAGACAAACTACATTTTAAATGCAAATTATTAGTGCAATTTCCACAGTAATGCAATCTCACATGAAAGTTGACACAATTTTAACAATTAAACAAAGAAACATGCAAGATTTGTCACATTCTGACACATGCCATTAACTGCTCAATTGGTGACATGCAAAGAAAAAGATTGTAAAATCATAATTTAGCTAAAGTAAATACTAATTTGAGCGCTCACCTTCTGTGCGACAAGGAAAGTCAGCCTTCGGATGCCGTGTTCAAACAGCAGTGATTTCTGGGGGAAAAAAGTGTCAGCAGTGTTAGATTTCTGAGGAATTTCAAACATTTAAATCCCTTCTGAAGTTGAGAACAACTAAAGCCTTGCTGTCCCACCTTTGACTGAGTAAACTCCCTGAACAGGGCTGCCAGGCCGTCGTCGTCAATGTCGCTGTCAGTTTTTATAGCAACATTGAGGATGTGGACGGGCTCATCCTGGACACTCTGGAGGATGAAATAATGACAGTTTATTTAAGGTTTGGGGCGGCATTAGCTCAGTTGGTAGAGTGGTCGGTCTGGCAACCGGAGGGTCGCCGGTTCGATCCCCAGCTCCGGCTGGGTTAGATTGTCGTTGTGTCCTTGGGCAAGACACTTCACCCAACTTGCCTACTGGTGGTGGTCAGAGGGTCTTGGAGGGCGCCGGTGCATGGCAGCCCCCACCTCTGTCAGAGTGTCCAAGGGCAGCTGAGACTACAACGTAGTTTATCACCACCAGTGTGTGAGTGTGAGTGTGAATGGGTGAGTGACTGTTCGTGTTGTACAGCGCTTTGGGGTGTTCTGCACTGTAGAAAGCGCTCTATAAATACAAGCCATTTACCATTTTACCATTTGAGTCATATACAGCATTGTGTGAAGCTAACTGTGCTGATTTCTTAATATTTTACTTCCAGTGGCTCAGATTTTTTTTTACAGTGTTTTAAAGTGATCTTGAGCAATAATTATTCAAGTTTTCTGAAGGTCGTTCAAAGGTTTTCCTTAAATTTGTTTAGCTTTCACTCATTTTCTGTCCAATACTTATACCTGACTGTGAAGAATATTGTGTAGTCACAGTGTATGATTTAAAAAAAACATTATTATGAATATTATTAGTGCTAAAATGCTATTATATATCTGTTTTTATGCCTGAATGATTCATATGTAATCAAAATAAAGTGGTTTAATAAAAAAAAAAAAAAGATTTCTCTAAAAATGGTCAGGTACAGACTGAAATTGGAAATAAAGTACACAAAGTCCAAAGAAAAACTTTAAAAACCTGCAGAAAACATGGGGAAATATTGCTCAAAACCACTTTAAGGGAATCAAAAAGTCTGGCTTCTTTGAAGCAACCTCTAAGGGTCAAAAAGGTCCTTGTGTCTGTACTTCTCACCTTGTTGTCCTCTTCACCATACAGGACGGGACTGCCTCCATCTGGGAACATTGGACTTGCGGGAGGAGAGTCAGAAAAGCAGCTCAAAACATCATTTATGTTCCTGTATAAAGAAGAAACTTCATTAAACTCATAAATCACCTTTCTATCATTCAATTTTCTTATTCATGAATAAAATAAAGCTTTAGTTTATACAACAACTGACCGTGTGAACTCCTGGAAGGAGCGGAAAGCGACCATGGCTCCCATGCGTTGACAAGGTGGTGTAAAAGATGTGTCGAGCAGGACGTCGCTCACATTGGCCACATGCATCATACCGTAGTGATTTAGGTTGGATGAGAATGACATCCTAACACGAGGACAAACAACAACTATGATTAAGATCTGCAACTTGACAGACTTAAGATTTCCCCAATTCACCTTAAAGAACCTCAGAACAGATCGGATTCATTTGACTTTGAGAAAATTCCTGATAATTTGTAATAAAAACCACAAACAAGCCTCAAGTGTTGAGGACTTAATGAAACAGAATGAGGTTCAAAGTAGTGAAGTGTAAAAACACCATGAGAAGTGAACACATCCAGAGCAGCAATTCAACATAGTTTTATTACTATATAACAGTTTTATAACTGTGAATGTGTTAGTCAAAATAAAACGAGTAACACATTATTTTCATGTGCACAAGGAAGCCTAAACCCACCTGAAAACCCTTTAGATATTTAGGTTTGGTGTTAGTTATTTGGTGGTAAGAAGACGCCCCAGAAGCAGCACCCACTGTAACCACCAAAGAGGTTTTGTGTGTCAAACCTGTCCAACGTTTCCGTGTTATCATCCTTAGAATCCCTATCCTGTGGTTCCTCTAATTTAATGTCCAAGGCTCTTACACTCTCCGGGACTGGGGCTGGTATTTTCCTGGCAGAACAGTTAGAGGCTTCAGTTCTGGATGGTCTTACTGGTTATGGTTGATATTTTGTGTTATTACACCATGGGTTATTGTTAATCTCTACAATATTGGGCCACTTGGTTAAAATTGAACATTTGATTTTAAGAGACACAAACAAACAAAAAAAAAAGCAAACACTGAATGCTTTGGGCCATGCTGTTGTCAAAATCTAAGTTTTCAATCACATTTAAATTCAGCTTAATGTATGAGAGATTTCAAAGCACCCAGCAGTTCTACTACCAACAACCTGGTTAGGAATTACTATAAAAATCTCCTTGATCATGCAGCTAGTCAAAATCATTAGTAGTCTATGCAATAAAAAGAACGTTTACAATACCTGTTGAGAGTGGGGATGTTCCCTCTGCAATCAAATAACATTGATTACTACGTGGTTAGTGTCGGGCATCAGGAAAAGAGGGCAGTCAAGGCAGAGCAATGTGTGTGTGAATGTCTCTGTGTGTGTTTTGGGATTTATCAGTGTCTAATGTGAACATAAAAATGAAGGATAATTTAAAAATATCTGCCAAAAAAATAAAGAATTACACATTGTTCTTCCTGACTGCTCCCTCTAAAACATGCATCGTAGGATGTTAAAGTCTCCTTGTTCTGAGGTGAACTCTGAACAAAGAGACAGGATGTTTTAACAGTCGCATGCCATCGTACAGTCCGTGAAACAATTCAGTCATGAATAAAAAGAAGCATGCAAAAGAGTGAGAAAATGGTGGCATTAACAGGATTTGTCCAGATAAATGTGTGAAAACTTTTCAAAATAACACACAAAAATACAGGCACTGATTAGGAATGGCAAGCAAAACCAACAAAACACACACACACACAAATCAATCGAGTTTGATGCAAAACGTGACCCGGCAGGAAATGCTTTAGAATGCTGTCTTCAAGGATATTTCAAATGCTGAGCATGTATAAGATAAATCTCGTCCTTGTCTCTGATCGTCATGTGTGATAAGAGCTCTTTGAATCTTTCCAGGAATTTAAAACAAAGAGAATCTCACTTGAGATTTAAAGCTTGGACTTTTGTTGCTTGCGGAATGTGAATGTTTCAAAAGAAATAATAGTTGAAACCTTACAAAAATTATCTTACACACGAGGAACATTTACATGAAGAATGACAACGTAACTGAGAATGATGAGAAGGAACCATGGCAGTATGGACAACATCTGATTAATATGAATCTATTAAGAGTGATCTTTTTATTTATCCTATTATTTATTCCTATACTGTGGGGTAGATTCGTCTTAGGTTTTGTCTCCACCGTGCCATAGAAGTGATGGGGAAGGGAGAAACCAGGCTGCATGTGGGGCTTTGCAAACATGTTCTACCTGTTGGGATGTGAGGAGGGAAGCATGAATTGGAACTCTACTACACATGTGTTGTCCTTCAGTTGGCGATGCTGAACACTGTTGAGCTCGTAGGCAATGTATGCTCTGCGAACGTACACCTAAAACGAAAGATAATGTCACACATATGACACACCTGTAAGTTGAACAAAACATCATCACCGTTCTCACCTCGAGGGCAGCCATCCTGACCACCTGGTTACTGTGGTAGAAGAAGTTGGGCAGAACATCAAAGATGGATGTCTCAGAAAGGATGAGTTTCTAAAAAGTAACAAAAGATGAAGTAATTAGTCACTGTGTAATAGATGAAACCACAGCTGATGTTCCTTTTGTTTACTGCCTACCTGCAAGTTCTCAATGCAGAACTGGTGTCCATACATATCAATGGCAGAGAGGAAGATGGACTCCACCTGATTGTGTCGTAACTCATAAGAGGGGAGGTGGGAAGCTATCAGGACCTGGGTGAGGAAGATTAATGTGACCCTTCAGGCACATGACAGAACACTCTCTTCTTATCCCATGACGTCTCAAGAAACTACCTGCCTTTATGGAGTTTCTACCTTTAGTTTCCAGCTACAGAGTGAAAAGTAGATCATATTTACACTTTGTCTATTGTGAATTTTCTATTTCACAGTTCTTTCATGCCTAAACACTAAATGACAATATAACCTCTGGTTTTGTGGAAGGCATAGAGTGACATCTGGTGGTGAATTTAAAAACTAAAACCATGGCTCAATCAGATTCATTGTTTTAACCACATCAGAAGGAGAAATTCATAATTTTACACATCAGTTAATACAATATAAATGTCTGCACACTTTTCTTCCCCTTCATATATTTGTATTTGTCTCCCATTTTCATTTGAATTGATTCTTGTGTATTCATTTAGGTCTATTGTTTGTATTAAAGTTTTAATCTTTCTTTTTATTAATAGTTTTAGAAGTGCCACCTTCTAGAAACAGGAACTGCAACCAAGCCAAGACAAAATGTCCTGTAAACATTGCAACAGTTGACATTGTTTTATGTATTATCATTAAACAAACTTTAACTAAACCCTTACAGTCTATTTCTACATGTTTTGATAATGTCTAGTCATCTTATCAAACAGAAAACAGATAAGGAGACCAAATCTGACCTGCCGAGCACGCAGTGCCACCTTGGCATTGGTTGTCTTGCTGAGCTGTGTGAGTTCAGTCAAAATGGCCATGAGTTCATCAGTCAGAGTGGGATCACGGCCACAGAGCTGGTCCTAGAAACAAACAGGAAACATTTTATTATGAGAACCTTAGAGAATTTAGTTTAAATGATATACCTACCTTGCACATTTAAACAGAGTATTGGTTAAAACAGTAATTAAAAGTGTGCTTCTAATATTAAAAATAATTTCCACAATACATTTCATCACAATTATAATAAGGGGAATTTATTTACTATAATGTTACGGTTAAAACCTGACTTTTTTCCATATGAGCTGAAATTTTAACACAAGTATAAATTGTTTTCTGGTGATTAGACTTCTAAATTGTTCAGAATCCGTGAGAACCGACACTTACAATCAGCATAGTAACCAGCAGGTTCTTCTTTGTGACTTTAGCATGGGAGAAAATATAGTTGACGACATTGACCATGTCAACTTTGTTTTCCTCACGAAGAGCAAACACACACTTGTCATAGTGTCCTGTTAAGAGAGCGGTGCATAAGAGCTTTGACAAAATGTACACAAAACAATCTAAATAACAATAAGGTCAATGTTAGCACTGGCAAAGATAAATCAGTTAAACTCTCGAGTGTCCCTCACCATTCTGAAACTGGATCTCTACTTTCAGATACTGTCTGAGCAAGTCCATCACTACAGCCTTCATGTGGCCTCGGATGCCACTGCGATATCTGGTAACAACAAAAACAGTCTGGTTTTATACAAAGAACGAAGCTAATGCACAAATCACACATGTGGAGGGAACATGTGTTGAAATATGCTGCATGTGACTCACTTCTGCACCAGCTGGACAATGCTTTGTGTGTTCATGAAGAAAACTTCTCTCTCTGATTTTTTGTTAAGAGTAGCCGCATGGCTGTCCAGGATGTTTGCAATCTGGAAACAAGAGCGTAATGGATATAAGTATTTCATCCCAGCAGCAGCAGAGACTCATAAGCATTTAATCCCAGAGGCACAGATGACCCTTCACACTCAGGTTTGTGTCGTTGTCAACCCGTGTGAAGGGACCAGCACAGAATAAAAAATCCCAGGTGAAAAATTTGACAATAAATACTAAAAATTAAAATAATAAATTATATTTTTTATTTTCTTTTATTAAAGCACTTATTTTGAAAATATTTTTTAAAAGCATAATTCTGCAGACAGTGATGTGTCATTATTGTTTTTGGAGTACCTGCTGGCTGGGGAACTGGCAGAGCACAGAGGTGATGTTGCTGGCATACTGAGCCATCTCCTTCTTGATGGCCTTCTCCACAGCAGGGGGGATGCGGCCAGACACGCTAGTCATAATATCTTGAAGCTCCAAGAGCGGCAAAGACGGATCACGCATGGTTTTCATGAGCCTTTCCACCCACTCTTTCAGCTGAGACATACAAACAACACAGACGTTTGTTAGAGAGACAGTCAGAAGAGCTAATGCAGGAGTGCTCTCATGTGGTCATAAAGTCCTACCTTAGCACTGTAGAAAGGTTCAGGAAGGCAGTAACCATTCATTATGTGAACAAGATGATCCAGAGTGTTGTGGAAAACTCTGTGCAGCTTTTCTCCTCTCAAAGCTACAGTCTGGACAGAAGGCAGCATCCCTGTGTACAGCTCTGCCTGTTAATGAAACACAAAGACTAAAATATTCAAACCAACTTTAATAGGTGATTTAAGCCTTAATTTTTATAACTGGGAAGCTACTAAGACATGAGCCCCCCGAGGACACTTTGTTTACAGGGATAGTCAAGATTCAACACTGCTACAGATGCATCACTTCTTTAGTGATGATTTTTTTTCTCAAGAACTTTTGATACAAAAATTAGACTAAAGCTTTCATTAACTAGAATGAGAACATTTGTTAAACTGAATATCACTAAAACTAAAGAATCTGTAAAGGATTTTAAGTAACCATTACTTGGATTCCCAGGCATTAGCTGATTGTCCAGTTTGCAAAACAAAACAAACTTAAAGGACTAAAGTATGGCTGCTTTTTGCAGTTGCAGAGCCTTATTCCTGTGTTCCTGTGAATTTTGAGACATTTCCATAAACTTGTTTGACAAAATTTCACTCAAAATAATCACAGTTGTTGCAGGACAGTGACATAATTGCAAATAAAAAGGATACATTGCAAACAACTGAAGACATATAGTGACTAAATTGCAAAAAAAATAAAATAAAATTTGCACACCATTTACTCAATTGTTGCAATTTATTCAGTTTCAACTCATGCAAAAATGTGTGTAAGCCATTGTGCAATGCACACACAGTGTGCATGGAGTGATCTAATAAAAATAGAAAATATATTCTGGAACAAACAAGCTTCTCTTATTGCAAACTGAATAGATGAACAAAAAAATTGTGAATAGACCTGAAGCTACCTGGTTACCATTTGCTAACCATCATTGTCTCATCAATCAGCAGTCAGGTCTGTCTCACATGTTTCTAAAGTCAGACTAGTCCAGATGAAAGCTGACACACACGTGCAAAGATGTGTGTCTCTTTCCATCAGATAATGGAGCTGTCATCTTCGTTGACAGCATTGATTTCCTGCCTCATTGAAGTTTTGACTCTCAAGTTATTTGTCAACTCCCAGACAACCCAATATAAAAAGCTCAACATGTGCAGCAGAGTGTAAATCTGCACTCCAATATCTGGTTCTCTGACAAATGTTTCACAACCAAAGATGCTAAAGATGTAAATTCCTGTCTATGCTAAATATAGTAATATTCTGAACTAAACAGGAGCATTATATGAAAATTTGGGGACTTGATTATATCTGTGAAACTGTATCAGCTGGAGTTAAAGTACCTGTTGCACTCTGCTTGGGTCATCCAGCTGCAGTTTGGCGATGACACAACCAGGCTCCAGAGCTGCTCCAGCTCTCTTCACATAGTGAATACAACCGGACTCTGCAGCAGTGAGGGTCATTACCATCTTCATCACCTGAAATTTACAGCGAATCACTTACATCTACAGGACTCTGCGAACTAAACTTTATTTGTGAACAAACAGAAGTTACTGAACATACTGTACCTCTATTTCAGCGTAACACTGGCCAGCAAAAACATGTCCACCATCCTCTACTGTGTACTGAATAATTTTTCCTGCTGAAGGAGATCGCAGCAGCGAGGGATCGTTCTCCTTTTCGAAAACACAAGTCTTGTTTCCGATTGTAATACGATACCTTTAAAGATAGAAAATAAACATTTGAATGCGTAACATTTTTCATTTTATTTTGTGTAGTTCGTCTTGGCTAAATAAAGATGTGTCCATTCCATCTTCTGATGCAGGAAAAAATAAAAATGATTTGCACATTCTAAAGCTTTGTTAAATCTTACCTATCCACTTCTTCCTTCATGTATGTAGTGTAGCTGCTTCCATCATAAGACAACAGAAGACCTCCATCACTGAGTCGATGAACATCCACCTCCGCTAGAGAGTTGTTCATGATGACCACATACGAGTTGGGAGACTGACGCGTCACTTTCAGGACATACTTGGTGCCTTCGTATATCAACTCCACATCCACGGTGTTGAGTAGTGTGTGTGCTGGTAGCACCTGGCCCCTGGAGAAAAGAGATCAGCTTATCTTTATTTATGAAAACGTTTGGAAATGTTATTTCAGTCAAATATTTCTTTCTTTTAGTAAAAACCAATTAGTGTTGTGTTTTATATCATTGGAAAGCCTGATTAGTCATCTTTTCATCATGGTACAACTTTTTAAGATCATGCACCCATGGGATGAGCAACATAACTAGACATGTGGGTAGCAGCCTTCAAAAAAACGGGCCAATATTTCCTGCCATGATATTTCTGTTGGTGTTCACTATTGATTTGAGCTGCTTGATGGATTGGATCATTGTACTTTCACACAGTAATAAAGAAAAAAAAAACAACAAATTTTGGCCATTTTACACTCAATTTATTCTACATCATCAGGGGCCCCAGTGGCATGTGGAAGATCCATAGAGAGCCACAACAGCTTGGCTTCTCCTCCTCCTGCTGGTCACATTTTGCTGATGAATAGCATCCCATTCCTCAACCAGTTGTTGAAGGTCATCCTGTGAGGTAGTGTTGATCACCTACAGCACACTCAAGCTGATCCAGTGAACCATCATCCTGGAGGATGGAGTTAGGTCACAGATTCTTGAAACATGGGATCACCACTGGCTCCAGATTCTCATTCTGATTTGAGACCATCTTCAATTATGACAAATTCAGTTTTACCAGTGAGAGAGAAACTGCCCCACACCATGACAGTGGCCCCATTGAAAGAAGTCACATAATCTGTGCAGCAATCTATGCAGCTTTCACGTGGCCACCATACTCTGATCCTGCCATCCTGCTTTCACAGACAGAACTTTAATTCATCATTGAACATGATGTTGCCACATTCTTAGGTTTCACTGTCAATACTGCTGACACCAATGCAAACGGGCTTGACGGTAATTATTGCAGGCTTCTTGGTAGCCTTATACGCACAAAGATTGGTCATGTGCAGTCTGTTCCTCACTGTCTGATCAGAGATCTGTCTGGAAAACCATTTTTCCTTCTGTATACTAGACCACCAGCTTCCAGTTGCCCTATTGCATGGGCCTCTTCTTGAAGAGACATACATGACTTGGCACATTTTTAGGAGGTGCCACCCACATGTTGTAACCATGTTGCACCTTGTTGTAAAGGTGACAAATCTTTTGAGTTAGCTTACTTTTATATTTTTTCACTTTTATTTGAGAAATGATACACTTACCTTTCCAGTGAATGCAGAAAATTAGACACGCTGTTCCTTAAATTGACATCTGCCACATGCAAAGCACCACTCACAATTCCTAGCATGGTATCAGGACGCTCCGCCTGCATGCAAAGAATCTCTTTAACGCTTAGTCAGAAAATCCTTATTATCTCATCAAGACTGAACAAAATGTCTGATGCCAAGATGTTAATTTTAAAGTAGGTTATCACAAAACTGGTATACAGACTAGTTTCAGTGCTGTTGTTGCAATATGTCAAATATTTAGAGTCATTATAGTATAACTGAAGCTTTATACCTGCATCTTCTCTGAGATGAGCCTGTCCAGCCAGCCTGTGTCAATGCTGTTGTGCTGAAAGCTTTCAGTCTCCAGCAGCTTAATGAGGTACTCCACTGTGGTTCTGAAGTCTCCTCTTATAGAGAGCTCCTTTAGAGCAACCACCATGTTGCTGAAAAAAAGCCAGAGAATAGGAAGCCTTGAAGACACTAGGAATAATCTTTATGGTAATTATACACTAGCAGATGAAATAATAAGTCAAAAAAATTAAAGCTTTATGTCTTACAAACTTTCTGTTTCAAAACATTTATTTTTGTCCAGATTTGGTTTGTTAAGTTTTTGTTTTTGGACAGGTTTTTGCATAAAAGATGTGTAAAATCTGGAAAACCTTAAAGATTCTCAATAAGCTTAAGGTTTGGAGTCAACGGTGGCCAAAACATGGGTGAAATGATGAACTGCCCTCCCTGAGTCTGATGAACCATGGCATTTACTGATAAAGGGATTTTTAAAAAACCTCAAGTTTACTCACGAGATTGCTTCTTCACGATTCTCTCCCCAGGAGAAACAGTGTCCAAACTGGGAGTCTGCAAACTCATGCAGCCCACCTGCTGCTGCAACGCTGAAGTAGCCCCACACGTTCTTGTTGCTACGGAAATTCAGCTCCTGCACCGTTCCAGAGCTTGGTTTGAAACCCTGCAATCACAATCAGGCCCAATGTTTTATCTTCTAATATGTTAAATCAAATCAGGCTTATCTAACATTTAGGTACATCTAGAAGTACTGATGGTGTTTGTTTATTCTATAAAGTATCAATAAGATTTTAAAAAATACATAAAGCAACAAAACAAGACATTGCAGTTTCTGTTTAACCTTTCACAGCAAAGACATTGAATCACACCTCGTCAGGGTTTTCACTGGTGATGCGTGCAGCTATGACGTGGCCCCGTGGACAGGGGGTGTTTGACAAACTCTCAAAGTCGATGGGACAGTCTCCCCAGGGCTGGACTCCATAAAGCATCCTGATGTCTTTGATCCGATGAAGAGGAATACCCATTGCAATCTGACACAAAGAGAGTAGGTTTCAATCATTTCTACTAAAAAAGTAAATTTAAAAAAGAAGTACATTATATGATAAAGGTATATTTGAAAGTACTCATTAGGTTTTCCCAGCATGTGTATCTTTATATTATCAACATGAAATTTTTGTAACACAAAACAAATGCAGATAGCCTTTCACTGTTTTGAAAAAGATCACCTCATCCCCTGAGTATGTCCCTCCCACATCATCACCCAATCAGCTTGAAGCTGATGCTTTCCCAGCCTTTCAGCTCTACTGTCTGACCCATTTACACACAATCCCAAATGCTGAAGAACAAACTACGTGACCTCTTGCTGCTGCAACCCCTGGATCTATCACAATGTCTCTGCATATCGCCTTGTTTTGCAGATGGTTGCCAAGGAGACAGGGGCCCAGGAGGGCAATGAAGCATGCAAGCTCTATGTGTGCGTGAGCTGTATCTGTATCAGAGTGTAGTTGTGTTGGCAGACTGACCTGCAGTTGAGCAGAAGGCAAGTTAACGTCAGCCACCATTTCAGTACAGGGGTGCTCCACCTGCAGACGGGGGTTGAGCTCCAGGAAGTAAAAGCTGCCATCCTGGCTGTAGAGGTACTCCACTGTGCCTGCGCTGACGTAGCCAACCATCTTAGCCAGCTTGACAGCACACTGAGGGGAGAGCAATATGATAAAAATCATCTCTATTTCTCATGTAAATAAACTAAAATTAAATGGTCTGTACCTTTTCCATGTCCTCAAACACATCCGAAGTGGCTATAGTAGCAGGTGCCTCCTCTATGATTTTCTGGTGACGTCGCTGCACAGAGCAGTCTCTGCCAAAAAGGGATATGGCATTTCCATACTGGTCAGCTAAAATCTGCACCTCCAAGTGACGGGCATGCTTGGCTAACTGCATGACGAAAATAGGAGATCCTGGAACTTCGGTCTGGACCTAAAACCACCACAGATAGCAAAGGGTCAGTAAATGCACAGAAAATGCAGCTGTCCTAATATTGCTAATTAGTTCTTACCTGTCTGAACAGATTAGGGAAGTCGTCAGCACAGTTTACTTTACGGATTCCTTTTCCTCCACCTCCTTCTGAGGCCTTCACCATCACTGGGTAACCAATCTTCTCTGCAGCCTTGAAACAGGAACATAAATGATTTCTATAAAAAGATCCGTAGTTCATAAAAAGGTTTCATTTAAATGAAGTGCTTACTTTGAGGCCATCCTCTACATCCTGGATACAGCCTTGCTCATACAACTCCTGAGGAACATTAATGATTTTCTTCTTTCGATTGTTTTCTGTCCATTCAACTGTTAAGCCTGAAACAGGAAAATATATATGCAGCATCATCAGGTAAATGTGAAACAAACAGATAAAGTCCTGACACATTAAAGGCATTTTTCAACAAATGAAAGAAAAAAAGTCAGGAAATGTTGACTGCAGGAATAATAAACCCACAAGAGGATAAGAAGAACAGAAAGTATGACGTACCTGCTCCGCTCCAGGGCAGAGTTGGAATACCAGCCGTCTGAGCCACAATGGAGGAGGCGATTTTGTCTCCAAGAGCCCACATAGCCTGACTTGGTGGACCTAAGAAGAGTGTTAAACTATTAAGTACTTGAAACTAAACCTGTAAACTTAAAGAAAAATAGAAATAAATTACCCATGAAGGCAATGCCATGCTTCTGAAGGAGTTCTGGGAGTTTGGGATTCTCTGAGGCATGACCCCATCCAGCCCACACTGCCTACAATATATATATACATAAACATAGGACTATGAATGCTCAGCTAATAAATAACTCCATGAGAGCTGAAACTTGTGAAAATATTCTGCCTTTGGTTGTACCTGAACAGGAATGCGTTTTGCGATGTCTAGAATGAGCTCCACGTTGGCGTAGTTGTTGTTGTTAGTTCCTCCTGGAACTGGCACATAATGATCTGCCATTTTGATGTATTCTGTAAAACACAAAAAAAACCCCACAAAAATTTAATTATAAAACAACTTTAGGCACACAAACTTCTCATCCACTGCACTACTTTAAAACAGAACGTGCAGATCATCCCAGGTAGTTTAAGATCACCTGCGTTAGCCTTCAGGTCTTCTGGGGTCACCATGACGACAAAACGGATTGCCCTTTCATTGCGGAACATCTCGTAGGCCCAGCGGCGGATGGAGCGCATGCATTTTACTGCAGCGATGCCATTGTTGGCAATAAGAACCTAAATAACCATCATCATGGAGGGGAAATATTTCTTGTTATTGCAAATAATGAAGGTAAAACATAATTTCTAAGTGGTTGATTTTACACAGAATATCCAATTGTTAACTTTTTGTCCACATAAAACATAAGTGTTACTCATATCGAGGATCAACGTTGTCAAGATCGTTACCTTTTCAATGACCTTGTTTCCACCAAAGCGAGTTACAAATTCTGCAGGTGATGCAACAGTGAAGTCCCTCTGGAGATCAATCCGCCGGCGATCTCTGCCTTGTTTCACCAGATGGAGCCCCGACATGCTTGGCCTGTTTCAACATAAATAAGCCACATAAAAACCTTTGATTAAACCTCTAGCTTTAGAAAGAAGAAGAAGATTTAAGCTAGCTAATAAGCTGCTAAAGGCAAGCCATCCCAGTGAGGACTTCAGCAGCAGTGGATTATGTAAACAAAAGTTGAAGCTTCCAACCCAGATGATTAGGACACACTGATATCTACTTTTGTCAAGAAATCCATTTCTGCACAGAATTTAACTACTGAACCCCGTGCTATTTGTTTGCTTGTTACAGGAAAAACACAGAACAAGATCTATTACCAAAAAACAAGTAAAAGCCTTAAAGCTATGGGGGTGGGAGGGGGTGAATGGAGTAAGGAATGTAAGAACTAAATAATAAATGGGAGACAACATGTGTTGATACTGAAAAAGTACTGCAAATAGCCCTTTACTTGTTCAAATGTGTTTATGCTTATGCATGTGCTTCAGTTGGATTTCTATTAATCAAACTCCACTGAAATAAAAGCTATGCAGGGTAGCACATGTAGGGGGAGTATAACTACCAGCTGCTGGGAGTGACAGTCTGAGCTTGTTCGGCTTGTTAGCTTCTATGGCCTGATACTGAAATTGCTGCATCACAGGGATAACAGGCAGAAAGTAAAATGTTTCAACTAATTTAGTTCTTTGCACATTTGAGTTGTAAATGCACTGATTTCAATCTATCTTTAGGTATCCCATCCAGTATTTCTAGTCTCCAAACTGCCCTCCAGTCCTTGTTTAGTTCACCTCCCACTTTCAAGAACACTGAGACTATTCCAACTATATGAAACAAGGAATCAAGTGCTTTAAATTATTGCAAATATTTCAACAATTAGAACTAATTTAAATGAAAATTAACTAATGTGTTTAATTAAACTGAAATGAGCAAGCATCTGATTTTACAGGAGTTGCATTTGAGGAAAGATGTGCAGATGTGACAAATCTCAACAAGTCAAAAGCCCAGTGTAAGTCTGATGCACAGAGAGACCAAAGACTGTTGGATGTTTAAATGATGTTCCATCAGTGCTGAATATGTCCTTTCACCTGCTGGGTACAAGATTTCTTTTTGCAGTTTCCCAAAACAACCTTCTGAATTCTTCGCCTGCTCTGTTGGATAACCACATAGTTCTCAGTAAACAGAGAAACCCTGTACTGGTGCCCAACTAGGAAATCCACATTTTTCACATGTACTGCAAAAATAAGGGTCTATCCACTGAAGGAAAAGTGCAAACTCTAAACAGAGCATGCTCCCCTTTTGATACTACAACGCAGACCTATTCCCTCATTAAGATTTTACATTAAATAATCACATTTCTGATAGTATGAAATGTAATTTCATTGCATTAGAAATAAACATTATGACTGAATTAGATGGAATAATCAAAAGCTCCAACTAAATTTGGATTTCTAACCTTAGATTGGGAATAGGCCCATCAAGATGTTCAAAACTCATGTCTGTCGTGCTGTCCGAGCTCCCAGAAGAAGGTGACAGTGAGCGCATCTCCTTTTCCTCCTGCTGCATGTCTGCCTTTCCCTGGTTTTCATCTTCTGAGTTCTCTTCCGAAATGGATCCCACAAGGAAGTGAGACTGCAAAGCCCCAACCGTAGGATTCTTCTTAGCAGCACCGTCCTGTGCCATGGCTGGACGACACGAACAGGCTGCAAACACTGACAAGAAACAAAGCAGCAGCAGCAGTTATAAAGAAGGACCAGAGTTCAAATTTCAGATCACATATCTTTGGCTGGAACATGATGCTGTTTGTCAAATTGCAAAACTGGGTTGCATAAACTTAAGTTTTAATGATAATGCAAGTGACATTGCAACACACTGAGATCAAACTCTCCTGGAAAAGGACCAATTCATGACATGACATGTTAAACCAGCTGTTTATAACTAATTAATTATCGTCATCCATTCACCAGTAATTATGATACCAGAAATATTTGAGGCATTGTGTTAAAGTGTCACTACATGAGCTGTCATAAAACAAAGCTTCATTAAAAACTAACGGCTAAACTCATCTGATCAAATCCATAAATAGTATTAACATATAGGACGTTTTCTATGTTAGACAAAAGCAAACAAAACACGCTTTCAGTCAACAGCATGAATTATGCAGAATATCAAATACTGTAAATTTAATTTAAAAACACACGACAAAAATCTTTAATTTTACTAGCCAAGTTACCACAAAATGCCAGTTCAGGACTATCTAATATTAGCCAAAAAGAAACAAAAAGGCGAGTACTTGCATACCTAACTGCAACAATTCCTTCACCTGAGTGAAAAAGAAAAGGAAAGCCTCTCGGGTAAGGCACACCTTACCTATGGATATCTGCTTGCGAGACCAGAAAAACAAGCCGAGCACTGCAACCAAACACACCGCTAAGGTGAACATTCCAAAAATGATAGCTGACTACATTAGCTTGATGGCAAACCGACTCCTCGAGCAAAAATAAAGTTAAAAGAAAACTTTAGCCGTCAGGCCGCTCGACTTGACTGTCAGCGCTATCCAGGCTCACTGTACGCAGTACGCTAAGATAAACCGAGGCGAAGATGCTAATAAGGCTAGCTTGCCGGCTAATGCCAAAATAACTAGTACACCGGCACTGTCTGAACTAGAGACTGGTTTATGACTGTACTGCAGCAGGGGCGTAATGTCTCTATTTGACAAGACAGGTATAATTCCCGGCTGAACATCCAGGCTTGTAACTTACCGGTGGATATAAACCGACACGTAATCCTGGCAAAGTTCAGTCAAATCAATTAATGAATTAACCGCATTTATCGGACATGTCTGTGTCCAGCTATGATGAAATAATTTAAAAATCACATCATGGTGAGGTCACGAAGCTCCAGCAGACGCTTCAACAGCAGAGAGTGGGGTGATGTGATGATTCGTAATCAGGTTACTTCTGGGCGATGACCTCGGACGGTAACTTCCGGTGTAGAGATAGTTAGGATAGAAAAGACATTACGCTAGGGAAAATGTGAAACAAACCGAATAATATAATTATGCCTATTTGGCACGAAATTATAGTAAAATATAATGCTCTTTACACAGCGGTAAAGACTAAAAGATGAAACAATACTACAATACTACAAATACTACAAAAAGAAAAAGACTTTCTCGGATGATAAAAGATAAATGATGACACAAGATAAATGATCAGAAAACGTTTCTTATGTTCTTTACAGTTTTTACTTATTCGTTTTTCATTTGTGTTGCAAATGAAATATTTCCTTATTTGACTTTACGTGAATTATTTTTATACACTTGTATTATTTTGTAATTTATTCTGTTTTAGTTCAGTTTATTTAATATCTATGAGATTACGCTCTCTCTGATTTGTTATCTGTTTCATCTAGATCTATGAGGTTGCCTTCTAGAAGGACCAATCAAACGCCAAAGACGTTTTGTAGGCGTTGAGGGCGGGGCCTCGAGGAGGCTGTCTATAAGTATATAAGGCAGGTGCACGTGCGAATTAACGCTGGTTTACATATTTTTAAACCAAAGTTATTTATTTGTACTTCAGAAAACACATCCAGCTGTTTGCTACAATGATGTTTTCAATAAAGCAAACTCTATGATTGGTTTCATTCTCTGAACTGTCATTCACAATAAATGAGCATGAAGTTCTAGGTTTTCACCACTGGATGGCGGCAGAGGACCTTATTTACTTTAGCATGTCACTTTTTTACACATACCTACTTGTATTAATGTATATTGCCTCAACGAAACATAAGTGAGAAAAAATTATCAACATATTCGTGTTTTTGTTACTTTTTTATTGTATGTTTTTGTGTGTGTATCTAACTGACAAGTTTTAAAATGATATCCTTGTTTGCAAAAAATATTTATGTTGACAAATCTGAGTTCTTTAAGCCAATTATATAGACATATTAAGCAATTATAATCAGGAAAATGTTTGAGAAATATCATTCTTCCACCATCTATAAATGTCTGTCTTGCTATTGCAGCATCATGAAATCATGGAACGATTGATTTAAGAACTCCTGCTCACATTTACAGACCTATTTCACATTTCAGTTACAACAAATCACAATTGTAGGATTTTTTTCTTACCAGAAAATGTTGTTAATTTCATTGTGACATTTTTGGAACTTCTTCTTTTTGTGTGTGTTTGTTTATTTTCAGTAAGGTGCACATGAAGGCGTTAAACCTCCTTTATGTTGAGGCACAGCAACATAGTATTTGTGCTTTATGGCTGCTTTTCTCACTTTCTATTCATGACTCGTCTTGGTGTTGAGGTAGGTTTTAAATCTTCTGTTCTTCTGGGTGTTTTTAAACATCAACAAACTGTTTAAACCACTTAAATGCAAAGTGATTACCATTGATGATCTCATTACAGTGGCACCTGCCAAGGGATGGGATATAGTAGGAGCATGTAAACATTCAGCTGACTGAGTCTAAGCAAAATTTGGCAAGTGGAAGGATCTAATTAGCTGGAGGACCAAGAGTGATGGTAAAACCGAACACTTTATAGAAGATGCTGTTGGGTTTTTGCAGTAATGCAGTGGTATGAACTTAGTAATGCAATGTTATAATGGATCTCTCAGCCTATAAAGAACAGGATTTTGAGTTGACATGCTTGATACTCATTGGAAATCCTGATGTCTCATGGGTGCTTTTTCAGTGAGAGGAATAATATTACATTAGTTGAGTGTTTTACATACAAAGATTTTGCAATTATGTTATTTTTACATTTCAATAATGTTTCATCAAGGCACTCCCTTCAGCTCTGTCAACCTGTTTTAATCCCTAGAAATGTTGCTCTATGAATACCACTCATCTCCAAGATTTCATCTCCTGCTTTTTATGCAAGAACAGCAGCAGTGTGGTCTTGTGTTGAAAGGAAACCTTGTTTATAGCTATTAGACTATTAATCCTTCAGAATAATGCATCATTTCAAGTATAGATTCATGTTTTTTGGCCCCTTCTGCATCTCTTTAGGTTTTTCGAATAAATATCTTCATTAACCACTAGAAGGAGATCTGACTACAAGAGATCAGCTGAAACATCAGGCTTTGAAATGTATTTGACACTGGTTAATAAAGCAGTTTGTTATGTAAAATGTGTTCTGCCTGTGCCCATGTCTGAGTTTTATTTGATCAATGTGAATTTCTCAGCTAATTCTTTGTAATTTGCAGTCTGGTTGATAAGCCACATGTGGACATTTAAGAGGGGATAGAAGGATGTGTGTAACACTTGGATAGATCGATCCATCCATCCTTTTACATCTGCTTCAAAAGTTAATTAAATCTCATCAGCTAATGTCACATCATCCAATAACAGGTCATTCTGTAGAAAATAATACCAAAACTATATAAACGTTACATTTCTGTTTAGTTCTTTACACTAACTGTCTCAGTGTCTGGTTCAAATGTTAGAGGACAAATGTCTAAACTGATTAGTCCGGACGTGGACCGGAGTGAAAACAGCTTACGCCTGAGAAGATGCCCTTGACTTAAAGAGATAGTTCAGATCTTTGTAAGTGGGGTGTTGTGGAAAAATCACTTCAAAAGGTCTGAACAGCTTAACGTGACTATCAGTGTGGTGAACCAGACCTAATAAAAAGAAATGTACAGAGGTCCACAAATAAATTGATATAAGTCAACTTAAAAGATTAGGTCCAACTTCTCTAGACACATTCTGATCCGCGTTGGAGAACGGAATCTTCATCCCAAATCCATTTAAACTCTTAGGACATAAATGCTGCTTCCACGCACTGATCTCATCGATCCTAAACAGTCTAGGTCCACCAAGGGAATTACATTCTGTGGGTGTGTTAACACAGATAGAGTAAATAACCCTAATTGTTTCAGATTACACACGGAATTCTTATTTATCAGCATAAATCTCACCTGCAGCAGCAAAATGTTGGAGGAATTTCCTAATACTTCTGCAGAAATAACTGTGAGATACAATGATTATTTTAGCTACTAAAAGTGAAAACATCTTGACATGCAATCAAAAGAAAAACAAGTTTTATGGTAATGTTAGGACAAGTTTTTTTTTTTTTTTTAAAGCATCTGATCCAGTTTATTCAGGCAATCTTTATTTTAGGTGCTTTTCATGTGCAGCTTCATGACTTTACAGTTGTAAAACTGCTCATCAGCAGACCCCCTGACAATGGGTGGGACAGTCCGTTGCACGGCCCTTGTTTCATAGCTGTGACTGAAACTCGAGTCCCGGCCTCCAGATTTGGACAGCTCAAGTTGTGAAGGTGACCTACCAGGCAGGCGGTGGGTTACCAGATTTTGGCAAGAAGAGAACGAGGAAGGGATCTGATACGGACTGAATCGCAGCCAAGGCCGAGAGTCGCAGTGATGATGGATTCTTGTGTGAGGCGGCACGGTGGCGCTAATGGGGGGAGCTGGAATAGTTTCCCTTGCTGGTGCAGTGTAGAGGTACGGATATGACACCATCCCTCCAAAAGGTAACGATGAGACTCCCTGTTTGGAAAAGAACACTGTTAATACAACTCCAAGCAGGTTCTCTAAATCAGTCAAAGTCAAAGAGATCGTTGCTCTTCAGACAGATGATATATTTAAACAACACCTTTGCATGAAACAGTTGATAATGTAGTCACCATTCACCAAATCGAACATGATCTGTGTTAATTGTATGTACAGGCTGCTAATTTTAACCTGTTGCACATTAACCATGAGTCATAGTTTCTGTGGTCTAATGATAACAGTAATAATACAGCAGCGTAAAAGTGAAAGCAATGCAACAGAACAGCTCTCAGCAGCGACTCTTCTTGCAGCTACACAGCAACATGGACACTGAGAGAAAATAGCAACAACCTGAGCAACCGGCTCATGCAAAATTGATGAGGTGTAAAAATATTCAACTCTTTTTCAAACTGATGGATTTGAGTTGTTGATTAGAATTCCTCCCACGTTCTTCAAACTAAGATCACTTTGACCCCTATCTACTGACTACTGCTCTACACCCCAACCTGTTAAAATAAATAGTTCTTTTTTAGTTTAACAGTTGACAATGCAACTAACTGATCTAATCTCATCAAGTAATAACATTTAACACCTCCGCTGACACGTAACAATTAAATGAGTCATCTTGTGTTGTGTATTTGCATGCATACTGAGAAACGTGGCTGGAAGAAAATAACTTCACAACATCACTTCTTTATGCATGTGATACATATCTGGTAGCATCTGTAGTGTGATCTCCAGCATACTGGATTACAGGTCTGATGTAGTTTTGTTACCTTAGTTTCTTATAAACACATGCTTTTCACACTCCATAGAAACACAAGGCAAATATCTAGAGTGAGCTATAAACTGTGATGTTGTCAAACAGATATTGATTTATCTCCAAGCCCTCACCCTAGAAAATAAACATCTTTGTGTTGGATTTGTCATTTTTATCATTTCCCTCACCAGTTATCATGGTGCCAACTTTTGTGAATGAGTGGATAAGTTTGGTTTAAATATTACGTAATAGGCATTGTTGAATTAATTATTGCCTGATGTATTGGACAACAAAGTAAAAACAAAAAGGTCATGTAAACAATCTAAATGTAAAGACATTTCAATTGATGACAAACAAACTAATACTACCCTTTAAAATTCCAACAGCTACAGAACTGCAGATATTTAGGTCAAAATACAACCTTAAGACATTAATTTGAACTTTTATTAAGATAATACTCTTAAAATAGCATACCTGAGTGTGATGTGAGAGGTGAAACGGAGCTGAAGAGGTGATCCTCTGAGGACAGAAGCCTACATTTTCCAAGTCACTTAGTCCAGGCAAATAAGAAAATCCAGGTCCCACAGTGGAAAAACTCTTAGGCTTTACTGGCAGCTGTCCTGGCTGGAAAAATAAAGGCGCCTCCACCCTGAAAGACGGGTGGTGGTAAACGCCTGACAAATCCAAAGTCTGACAGCGATCATCACTGAGGGATGTTTGTGATTGCAGCATCCCAGGCAAGACTCTGTCTTTGATTTGACTCCCTTGATTTGATGAAAAACCCAACTCTATAGAGTATCTGTCATCCAGCAGTCTGTGCACCGTTCTCTCTTTGATTCCATCCTGATTGTTATTGTCGCTCTTGATAAGATCAGAGTTGTTTTGCAGCATGTCCTTGCTTCTTAGACTCAGAGCCAAAGTATGTGCAGTTGTGGAACAGCTGGCTTCAAAAACATCGTCATCTTGTTGGTCAATCTCTGAATCACTTCCAATGTTGTCATCTGTATGAACAAAAAAGAACATTTCTGGCTTCTTAAGCAATTAGACAATGGGTATGGGAATGATTAAATGATTGCATGGTGAGAGGAATCTCATCAACCTACCGTGACAGGTGGGTGTGGACATCAGAGGGCTGCTGACCAGCTCTAGAGGTGAATAAAAAGGCTCACCGGTACCAGGCTGCTCACACGAGTCATCAGAATCACAACAGTCCTGGTCCGCCTCGCTTTGGTTCTGTTTACTCCTGTGGATCGCACATTATACTGAATTAAACACAAACCTACAAAGGCATGAGGTTCTTAAGGCTTCATAAATACCTCTTTTCTCGTCTCCCATTTCCAGTGTCTCTAAATCCTTTGGCGAAAGGATTGTTGTCAATTTTTAGCTGCGTTATCTTCATGAAGGAGAGACAGCAGCAAGTCAGTATTGAACCTCAGTGACAGATAGTTTGGAGGACAGTGGATTTACCTTTTCATTCTGATAGGCAGTGACAGCAATGAACTCCGTCTCTGGAAACACATAGGTGCGGAAGGTGCTGTATGGAAGCTTCATTATGTCGTTGGCTCGCACAATATGGAATCTGGGTTGGTATTTATGCATGGAGTTCAGAATTGTCTGCAAAATCCACAACAATAAATGGTCAAAGTCGTTTAAAAACTTTTCATTTTATCAGCCAAATCACAAAAAACACGTAATTGTATTGATATTAACTTCATTTGGTCAGCTGTATAGGACTTATGAGCAAAAACTGACTTACAAATCCATGTTTATCTGATATATTGTTGGTAAGTTTGAGTTTATGAAAAGCAACAGGCTTGTTCATCCACTGCTCTCCTTTAGACGGACTGTCTGGGTGGATGTACATTCGCTTTGGCATCTCTGGGTCAGCCTTTCCAGCCACCGTCCAGTGGGAGTTGTGAAACTTGTAGCGGCAGTCATCAACTGCAACTATGTCCATCAGCAGGATGTACTTTGCTCTCTCGTTCAGCCCATCTACACGCACTTTAAAGGGTGGAAACATCCTCCTGTACCAACAGTGAGTAGAGGGGAAAAAAGGAGTCAGATTGGAAATAACTGACTTTAAATATTTGTGGAGTTTTTGGAGCACATTCTACTAATAAAGTGCCAAATATCAGTCAGATATCTGCCAGTAAACCACTTTCTTTGAAAATAATTTGACTTTTATAAATAAGCCCCCAAAGTTGCAAAACTTTTTATTATTTTACATCATAAAGCCTCGAGTCTTGATAACTTACCTCCCTGATTTAGTGATAACCATCTCAGTCCCCATTTTGTGAAATTCACTCCATAAATCCTTGGACTCCAGAGTAACTTTCGGGTCGTCATCCAGCCATTCTTCTGGCTGCAGGTTCTTCAGGTGCCGCGGGTGCGCTGGTGGTCCATGTCGGAGCTCCAGAGCTGCGCGCAGCCGTGCGTCACAGGCGGACTGCTCCTGCTGGAGAGTCGGGGCGTGGAAAAATGAAGGCTGAGCGCTGGGATGGAAGGCTGGCAGGGAAAAGGTGTCTGTTTTATGAACCTGGAAAGGATGGCAATCCATGGGAGCCGCTGTGGCAACCAGATCTCTCATCGGCGCATTCGGACTGTCTCAGTTAGTGCCGCGAAAGAGCTTCTGGGTTTCTTTCTAAACGAAACCAAAATGTCAAAAGTTTCCACATCTCCTAAAGCAGACGGTCCATAGATCCACCGAAGAGAGGGTGACGCACTGCGTAAAGTGTCATGCGTAAAAGCACTCCAAGGAGCGCGATAACTCTGTCCTTTGAACATCTGAGCCAATTTCACGACAGCGCGCCAGAGTCTAGCTGAAGAGAGGTGGGCGTGGTTTCAGGTGCTCAGTCAGACGTGACATTTTCCCAGGTGGATGCCCAACATGGCCCAATGAGTGATCTATAGATCTATGACTGATTAGATCATATTTATTTTGATATTGACATTGCCATCATAATCAGTCCAACATCAGATAGTGTTGGTGAAGGTAGAGAGTTCTTTCAAGAGTTTCAAGAGAATTTTGGAACCCTTAGAAAATAGTTTGTCTCTAAAGTATAAAATTCAATCATGCACAGCAGTTTTTTGATTTACCATCCAAAGATAAATTATGAAGCCATGAACTCATTCCTTCATTAAATAATGACCGGAGATACTATCAGCTCTGGCTTTATTAGATTAGTAACAGAACAAACGAGCAGATAAATTATGCAACATATACACAAATTACTTATTTTGCTTATTTGAACTAATATATAATTTTCTCCATCACAATAGTATATCAGATATAAACAGTCTCTGAGAAATAAAGACTGAAATAAAATACATGGAGGCAAATTATATCTTAAAGCAATGATATATTTAAAAAAATCTTATGATTTATTGTAAGTTATTTTTTAAAATATTGTAGCAAAAGATGTTTAGAGGGACTTGGCATTTGACTCATAACTTTCAAAAGCTTTTAGTTGCATTCATGGTTGTTTATTTCTTTTTATATTAATACATACGTAAGATCTTGGATCTAAGAACCAATGTGCCTTAATAACACATTTCACATCATACAACCTATAATAATTTTGTCCATCCATCCATCTTCTGAAGCCGCTTATTCCTCCACAGGGGGTCATGGGGGAGCTGGTGCCTATCTCCAGCGGTCAAGGGGCGAGAGGCGGGGGACACCCTGGACGGGTCGCCAGTCCATCGCACGGCCACACAGAGACGAACGAGACAAACAACCACACACCCACTCACACCTAAGGACAATTTACCAGCCCAATTAGCCTGACAGTCATGTTTTTGGTCTGTGGGAGGAAACCGGAGTACCCGGAGAAAACCCACGCATGCATGGGGAGAACATGCAAACTCCACGCAGAGAGGCCGCAGAGCCGGGACGCGAACCCACGACCTCCTTGCTGTGAGGCAACAGTGCTAACCAACTGCGCCACCACGCAGCCCATAATAATTTTGTCCTTTAAGATAAAAGAAGAAAACCCAAATAATCAATCCGCACACAAAACACAATAAGTGACACTCTCAACACTCAGTTTTATTCTTCATAATAACACATTGTCTTAAAGCCATGAAGCCAACTTTTAGAATTCAAACAAAACTTTCCCAGAACATTACTTACAAAGTTCAGAGTTAGTGCTCTCTGTTAGCTTTATTGCATTAGACGGCCTGTTCAATAATTTACATTTTCTCGACAAGCTTGCCACTCCAGTGCATTTCCTGGGATCCATAAGTGTCAAAAATCCCATCAGAGGCAGGCAGCAAAAGGCATTTTTAAACACCAGAGCTCCTTTTTTTTGGAACTCCTGTATCAGACTGAGGGCCTTAAGTGACTCTCTGCCCTGAAGTTTCAACACTCTGATTTTTATTTATTTTTTCCTGAAAGCAGTGAAAGCCAGGGGGGCTTTTCGTAGCTAAAAAAAAAAGACCACACCTCGAGGCATCTAACAGTGTTATGTGGGACCTGAGAGGACAGCCAGTCTCCAAAATACTTAATATTACATGACACTCAGTGTTGTTGCTCTGGGAGAATTGAACAGCTGATGAGCTCACAGTGTTATTTGTAACTTATTTCTTGGAGATTATATGACAATCACATATGGACAGAGTTTAAACACAAACTGACTACAGTAAATATAGTTTGCACAAGTCTTCAGAAAAAAACAAGGACAACTGGATCTGCAGGACATTTTAGGTTTTGCATCTTATTATGAATATTTCTGATTCTGCTGCTCCAGTCAGAACCAAGACAAGTCATGACCACATTTCCTGCTCTGCTAAAGAGACGGTATCACTGTGCTCCACTTATTATCATTTTACAGACATGGCTTTTGACATCTTTTTTTGTGTGAACATACTTTTTTAAACATAGATAATAAACGTAATTTAATCAAAAATACTCAAGCTGAAAACCAAGCAACACCATTAAAATAGGACTGGATAAAAGTCTTTAAGCGCCTCGCTTTAATCCGGTTACTAAAACTGGTGAGTGTGTGATAATCAACCTAACCTCTCCTGGACTTAGCCCAAATATTTTCTGAGATAAAGCCGTTTTCGTTGCATGGAATTAAAAGGTGAATAATGCTGAGATACTGTAAATCTTTACATGTTGCATTGGAGCTTTACAATTTGAATGACAGATACTAGAGAGATAACATATTATATGTGTTGTTGATTAGAGACGGATTTGTTGTTAATGCACAAACATCATCATTTGATATGATTTTTGTAATAAAAATAAAATAAATGTTATTAGCTTGAAAGACAGGGCAGGGAAAATAGACTTGTAGGTTAAAAAGAGTGAAGGATTCTAGGCACTTTCATTAATTTTAATATTATTTGATTAAAATGGTCATGGCATCACAAAAAAGAAGATTATAAATGGAACATTTCTAAAGCAACACAAGCAGAAGTGATCAAATGAAATAAACAAAAACCTGAGAACAAAGTGTTTAAAGTATATAAAGTCAGAGATTCATGGTCAACTTGCTTGATCTCACTCTGGATGCTCATGTCAGCGCTCTGGTTCGCTCTTCCTTCATTCGTCTCAGGAATCTTGCTAAGTTGAGTTTCACTGTGTCACACTCTGAACTAGAAATTGTTTTTCAGGCCTCCATCTTTCCTCGTCTGCAACTCTCTTTTCACCTGTCTCAGCAAAACGTCCTTGGATCGGTTCCAGGTGGTTCAGAATGATTGTGCCAGGTTTCTGACTAAGTCCTCTAAACACACCCACATCACCCTGCTTCTCCTCCAGCTTCACTGGCTGCCTGTACATGTCAGAGTTCAATTCAAGATCCTGGTTCTGGTTTATTGGGCCCCAAGTACCAGCATATGTCTGTGATCTTACATCCGTACACCCCCAGCAGGTCCCTGAAGTCTGATGATCAAAGCCTACTGGTTGTGCAGCGTATATATGGACTAAAAGAGATCTGCAGCTGTGGCTCCCAGACTCTGGAACTCTGTCCCCCTGATTCTGGGATCAATGACTCAGTGGTTTCCCTTTAAAGCAGCTCAAAACCCATATTTTCATCTGTTTATATTTCTGTTGTCAAATCTGTGTATATTAGTCTCTGTAATAACTCTAATAACTGTTATAACTCTGTTATAACTGTAAATCCCCTTACAATCTATATCATGAAAGGTGCTATAGAAATAAAACTTCGTATTCTTCTCACTTTGTATAACAATATAAAATAACAATTTGATTATTAAATTGACACAGCTACATAACATTCTGTTAAAATGTGTTATATTTTTGTATGAGTTTAATTCCACATAAGTTTCCACTTATAATAAATAAATATACTATATAATTAATGAGGCATTATTGTTCTCTTTTTTTTAAACAAGACTTTAACCTTTATGCAGCTCCTTCATTAATTTACTTATTCAAATGATGGCAGGACATTCAAATCTGAGCTAATGTTTTTATTTTCCTTTATTTCAGATCAGATATAACAAGATCACAGACCCAGGTGGTCAAAATTAGGTGTCTCTGTAAGGTGCCTGAGTGTCTGCTCTTTTAAAGGATAAAGAGCTCAATAAACCGAGAAGACCTCCATGCAGCGTTATCATCCATCAGGTTCATTTGAGGAAATGTAACGAGTTAATGGTTTGTAATCCGTAGTGTTAAACTACCGAACACACTCTGCAGTCATAAAAAGGCTCCGGAGTTGAGCAGCAGATAATTTGTGTTTTGACCAGCCTCATTTCTGTCCTGTTATGACCCGTCTTAGCTTTGCTCTACATTTCAAGGTACATCTGTTCTCTGGGGATTGACCATAAATGACCCTACATCCTTGATTAGATTATCTGAAGTTTCAAATGAAAAACAAGTGTTTCTCTGCAGTCATCCTTTTGTGGTGCAGCATTAAACACAGTAAAATGGGTTTTAAAATGTGATATGTTCAACAAGCAGTCCAATGTTTAAATTAGTAATACGGTCCCCTCACTGGTGCCCAGTCTTATTCCCAGTTTGCAATCTGGTTCAGGTCTTCTTTCGGGAGTCCTGCACCAGACTGCATCTAGTCTCAGCTTGCTCAATAATTTTTTTTCTTAAAGTTATAATCATAATTCATGTTTTCTTGCAACACATGGTTGTTAAAACATTTGACCAAATTGGATTTTTGTGCTGGAAAGATGAACTATGAAAAGTAAAGCATTTAATTTGCTGAATTATAATTTTTTTTGGAGTTATCTTATGAATGCTGACTTACATTTACATGTTTTTTTTTTCATTTTTCTTTCAAATTCTTCCCTACATTTTTCGAACCATAACGTCTTCTGAATTATTTAGTCCACTTTTATTAATTCTAATCAACTGAATACTTTTTAAGTTCTGAATGCTTGAGAAATCTGCATAAAGATTTCCCTAAACCAGCACTTACAGACTTTGTGCAGCAGTGTGACCATTTAGAGCTGATGTCTGTTTTCCTTCAGGAGGTTGTGTTGTGCATGTAAAGGTGTAAAAAGCAGCAGACACACTGCCGCTGACAGAGGAGGCATCGGGTCGCTTCTGGCTATCCAGAGATTTCACTTTCACCTTAATTCAATATGAAAAGGCAACACATTGTAGAAGGGCAAATCCAGCCACCAGAGAGACACTAGAAGGGAATAAAACGAGTCAGCAGATGCATTTTACTCACTAAGCAGCAGCAGTGAGGAAAACGGTTTTTATTAAAGCAAACATTTACTAAATAACAGGGTTTAAAGCTAAAACACATCCATGTGCACTTCCAGATTCACTATAATAACTGTACTAACTTTTTATAAAAGTAAGATATACCTCTTTGTTGGTCCTCAACAAAAAAAACAGGGTTTCTTTGTGTTTTAAGTTCCGATTGTTGTCATACATTGTAAATATGTGTTCCTAAATTAAGCAGAAAGAAAATCCAGTGATAATACAAAAAAGGTAGACTACACTCAGAAAAACGCATTTTCAGAAGAGGATCTGACAAAAGACAACTGAAAACCATTACATCAGCAGGATGGGAACTAAAGTCATATGAAATAACTGAAACTTGATGTGTGGTGGATCGGTGGTGATTGCTTTAGATTTATTCCAGATGTCATCAATGAAGTCAGTCTATAACACTGATCTTTGGCTGTCCTTGTTTGTACTTTCCAACCCTCAGAAACTACTTCATAGCAACTTTAGCTGGGCGTTGAGAAGGTGAGTGAAGGATGTGTCCCACAAACTAAAACTGACACTTAGTGATGATATCAGCAATGGGATGGATGCCTTCTCTTTGAAGAACTTCCTCCTTCATTATCTGATCACTAAATGAGATTCCTGATCCTGCGATGGTCTTGTTGCTGTAGCACATTGAGTCGCTGAGTGATTGCACTTGTTGAATACCACGTATTATGCAGAGGGCAGGTGGAACAAAGATGGAGTTAAAGAGGTGGATCCTGGTCATTGTGCTGAATGAGCCACCAGAGGACTCCTGCCACATTGCCTGACATACAGCTGATGCTGGAGTCTGAAACATCATCATCTGAGATAATGGTGCCCAGATATGTGAAGCTGTAGATTTCTCTGTCCCTCTGCTGATCAATCATATTTGGGAAGCAGACTTAGGCATTCCTACCTTGCAGAAATGTAAGAAAACCAGATAAATGTACCTGTTATATGTGATCTCTTACCAATTTTACCACCAAATTAATTGCAATTATTAAAAATACATTATTGAAAAATATCAATCTGTATTACATACCCCCAGACATTAGGATTGGGTTAAAGAAATATTTATCTGAAATTCTACATATTTGTTAATGTTGTTATCTCTTTTTTTCCATTCTGTGAGACCTGTTTATGTGTAAGTATAGTGCGTGCACATCGCCTCACGTTTTCGTGGTCTTTTGTGGGGATTGGCAGGATTTACCAGTGCTAGTTAGGGGACAAAGGGCACGCTTTTAATTTACGAGAGAATAAACACCCTGAAGGAACTCATCAGTTTTAAAACCAATCTTTGAAACAAATTAAAGTAGAAATTTTGAAATCCTTTAGAGAATAGGAAGCATTTATAACAAGAGCAAAAGTTGTCATTTGATTTAATCATGTAATCTACATCAAGATAAAGGAAACACTAAGTATTCTTGAAAGTTTTGAACAAAAAAGCTGTTGGTTCTGTGGAAGAAATATGTTGCAATAAAACTTCATGAAGTTGTTTATTTATGGTTTAGAAGAGGTGTTGCATGAAGCGCATTCAGAATGGTAATACTAGACTTAATAAGGTCAGTGAGATTACTTATGGGCCTTCTCACCAAACACGGTAGGTGTCAAGACTTCTTACCCCGGCTGCACCGTGATGGCCGTCAATAGCGTTATAATCCAAGCTTCAGAGGTTTGATCAGAGTAAGAGCCTTATAAGGTATGGGAGGTCAGATCGAAGTCTTAAAACAAGAAAGGGCTACAAGGACACGTTAGTGGAGGATTACATGCTGGGCCATGGTTACATACAGAGACAAAACTGCCTTAACAAAAACAAGAGTCATGCCTTTGGACAGCTATGTCAAATTCAGCACGTCTTTCTCATACTTTTAAAAATGTTTATCAAAAAGAAAAAAACACAAATATCTGATCCTACCAATATATAGAAAGCATAAAACTCAAAGTAAAGCTTTTGTTAGGAGTTCAAATCATCTTTATCTGGTAGAAATGACCCAGTGACGCAATATATCTCCACAAGACTTCACAACACTACAATCCAATGTTCTCCAGACACTGGTAGGTCACTGAAACCACTCTAGATGTATCAGTTTGCCTTACAGCTGACCCCCAAGTGTGAGGTGAAATAGATTTTAGAGGGAAACAACTGCAGGTCTTAAAGACAGCTAAGAACCTTAACCTCACCAAACCTCCAAATCCAACTACATAATGAGAACATGCAATCTTGGGCCGCGTTAATCATTCTTTCATTCAAGATTGGAACAACACTCAGATAAACATGTCTCACAGGCATTTTACATAATTTTATCACAGAAAAATATCTGATAACAAAGTGAAGGATATTCTGCTGTTGTTGGTACATTTTTTGCATTTAAATCCTCAGAAACCAAGTGCTGAAGTGCTTTGGATTTAAGTTTTAAGATAAAAACAGTAAAGCAGAAATGTCCAACATGGAGTCTGCAATAAAGTATCTATCTCTTTGAAGTTAGCCAAAGCTTGCCTGGCCATAATGTAATGCAGCATTAAATGGGGAATTGCGACACCTGAGCATAAAGTCTGGCTCAGGGTTAAAAGGATTTAGCGATCAACAGACAAATCGTCTTGTCAAACAGTTTAGTCGTTCCAAGAAAAGGGTGCACGCGTGGAGAGCCGGGGGAAAGGTGGTAAGCTACTTGAAACCAACTGCAAATGAGTTTTTGCGAAGATTTAAAAAGATTGGATCACTTTTTGATGACAGCTGCATGAAAGAGATCTGTGGGGAAAGTGTTGCATTCAAACTTAGTATCATGATATAAAATCAGTGTATTATTTAACACATAGAACTTGACATGCTAAAAGTATTTTCTTCTTAGAGACCCAATCATTGTTGAGAACTGGAATCAAATCAAAGTCCTGGAGGTATTTGAATCCAGGGTGAAAAATAATTTACAGTCATTTTCCTTCTCAAAATGAACGAATGATGTGATAATGTGGCTAAATGTTCTAAAGTGACAGTGACACTGCATGATTGTACAAATAAGACTCAGAACAGGTCGAAAATCTTACATTAAAGAAAAATATTTTCGGTTAAAACTGGATTAAATGTCTCATGATTGTTTCATAAATTCATGCACTGTTGTCATATTGGATCTACTTTGTTAACAGTTCCAGTACATCTGGCTGTGTTGGTGCTGATCTCTGAAAACTTGAAAGGGGAGAGAAGGTTAAGGAAGGACGTTGCTTTCATGCTTCTCTGGTTGATGCACAATGACAGACTGTCTGCAGTAAGAGGGACGTGTTAAGCAGGTCAGCAGATACTGGGCTGACAGTCGATGAAATATTCAAATAAAAGCACTGCTATTATTGATTTAAAACAATGTGTAAACAGAAGGAAAAATACAGAAAAAGGCATATGATACTGAACACTTTTAAAGCCTTTTATTGTGTAATTCTCATCAGCAATAAATACGTTTGTGAGATTATTTTTAATATCTTGTGTGAAATTATTTATAGGCTGCTGGTCTAAAATTTCCTTTTTATGATGTCAAAAGTTCAACTTAACCTCAAAAATGCTAAATTAAAGGTCTTTATTTGACATATTTGACAACTGACAATAACAAATGCCCCCAAAACAGTAAAAGTCCATAAAAGACAGTTAAGCAAGAAAAGGAAAAGGTTTCTACACTTTGCAGGGTTGTTTGGAAATGATGGTTAACTTTAAAGATGTGGAGGATTTGAGTTGAGGTTAGAAATTCTCGTGCTAGAAAAACAAATGTAACCTCCAGTTTTACTGCAAAATGGCTAAAAAGATTGAACTGATTCTGCTGCAGCAGGATTTTACTGTTCAGACACTCAAAAATGACCCAATAGAACCATAAGATAAGAGTGGTCAAGTGACAAACATTCTGCATTTCCTGTAAAAAAAAAATCTGATACAGAAGTCAGTAAATTAGTATCTTAAACCAAATACTGCAACAACTCATTTTACAAGTTAAAAATGTTGATTATATATATATATATATATATATATATATATATATATATATATATATATATATATATATATATATATATATATATATATATATATATATATATATATATATGTATATGTATATTTACATTTTCCTCTGCAAGTGCAGATTGTGTAGAATTGAGACGATTGTTTTAAGTTCATATTTTTTCCTTACTTAGTTTATGAAAGTTACATTTTTTTCAAGATATGAATAATATAAATATACAGCATAACTCCTGTGTGAGTATTATGAATTCAGATGTAAGTCTTCTTAGCTCTTTATTAAGTTAAAGCATGTATTGAGAAGATCTTCAAAATGAGGCTTAATATGAAAAGTTTCTGTGCATGAGGGAGGAGAATGTGTCAGGCTTTAATGAGACAATATGTCCACGGAGCCACGTCTATTCTCAATAACTCACGGTCTAAAGTGAGGGAGGGAAAGAGGAGGTTCAATTGTTCCAGAAATCTCATCAGCTGCAGGTGGATCCACAAGTAAAAGAAAATGAAGGAATCGTCTTAGATTTCAGAAGCACAACGTTGATCATATTGTTTTGTTTTTTTGTGACTTTTTTATTCTTTCTTTAATCATTTCATCTTTACTTTACTTAATAAAACCAAGAATAATATTTCTTTGCATAATCTGATTACTGGACTTGTCCACTTGGTAAGTGTCGTGTGCTTTTATTAATTTCTTTGGCTTAGAAACTGTAAAACAAGATCAGTCTGTATGGGATAAGATTTGTGCTCCAGCTGAAGACCAGGTAGGCACACACACACACACACACACACACACACACACACACACACACACACACACACACACACACACACACACACACACACACACACACACACACACACACACACACACACACACACACACACACACACACACAGTGATAATTTACATTAGAATGAAGCTAACATGCATGTTTTTGATCTGTACAAGAAACCAGGCTACCTGGAGAGAACCATGCACAGGAAGAACATGCAAACTCCACACAGACAGACCCCAGCAGGGAGATGAACTTAACCTTCTTGCAGCAAGGCAACAATGCTAACTGCACCACCGTGCAGCCTCTTGCCTCATCGTCATAGTCGTGCTGCATGGCAGACATATTAACTTGTTTTTGTTTTATATCCTCCTTGTTTTATAGTTTTAATATACTGTATACACTTAATAGACTTTATTTCAAGGCTCAGGTATGTTTTGCATCCCTGGATACATTTGATTTACTGGGAAGGACAAAAAAAGAAAATGTCATGGTTGTAAAGGTTTCCGACCCCTAAGCTGGGTTCATGCTTTGGGTTTGTGTTGCATCAAGATGCTCAGGAAGTAGGCTAATTAACTGAATTTAAATGCAATCAGTTAAAAATCTGAAAATGAAATAAAGATGATGATAATAATAATAATACATGTTTTTTGTTTTTTTTAGTAACGTTGAGAACATATTGTATGAGTTATGCCAAAAAACCAGTTGGAGATGTTGCCATCACTCTCATCCCCTTAACATAAATAAAAACCTCTAAATCTGTAGTTAACCTCTAAAGAGCAGAGCAAGAAAACGGAAACATCAAATATTTGGGCTCAACATTTTTTTAAATTCTTGTATTTTTCTACTATTTGAAAAAATAAAAATACAAGACTTGAGAAGATAAAAATGTTCAAAAACTGCTGCCTGTACTCTGCTGCCATCTGCTGGACTCTGTAACAAATTGCATGTTAATTTCAGCAACTGCCTCTAAGAAAACAAGGAACAGATATAATCCCCCTTTACAGGAAAGAAAATGTTAAAAAAAATTTTTTTATAGAACCTTGACAACAGCGTTTGGAAAATGAGAACTTTATTACAACACACACATTATATATCTACTCACCTTTAAAGTCATTTATATAGTAAACAATGAAAATTGGCCACAGTGGATATAAAGTCAGACAAAAATATTGTTATTGTCAAAAACACACCACATGCTCCCTAACATTCATTAACCTGTGGACAAGTCACAAAATACAGAGAAGATCTGAGCATGCTGGACTCCGGAAAAACCCAGATATTTTGCATAATAACGTACTGTACAAATATCTGTTGCATATCAAGTCACTGTACAAAAACTGCTCTGAATATCTGAACAACTTTAAGCAGGTTTTTTGTGCTGTGGTTAAACTGTTTATTTTACAAAAAAGAGCATTGAGAATTATTAATAATAATCATAGTAGAGATCCCTCGAATCCATTATTCATTAAAAATAAAATACTGAAATTTCATGACTTGGTGGATTGGAAAATATTACAAATAATGTATAAAGCAAATACAAATATTTTACCAACAAATATTCAAAAAATGTTTGTAAAGAGAATAAGTGTGTACATGTTAAAAGGAACTGATATCTTTAAAAGGTTTAGATTTAGAACAACAATTAGGGAACGTTGTATTTCTGTGAAGGGTGTGAAACTGTGGAATGACCTTAACAGGGAATTGAAACAAGCAAAATCACTAAATATATTTAAAATATGCATCAAAACTAGTGTAATATGTAATTATCAGAATGTAAAATAATTGTTTTGTTTTGATCAAATGTGAAAATTAGAGCAGGATGGTGTTGCATCTGTGTGTCTGAAAACTTAAAGTAAGAATGCATTATATTTTTTGTGTCAAAAGGGGCAGAAATTATAAGATTATTTCTTCTATCTGTTCCTTTTCATTCTAATTTAATGTAATGTACATTTTGATTTATTGTATTTATTTTTTTGAATGAAATAAACCTTTTTAAATAAAAATAAATGAAAATAAAACTGGTAAAATGACACAAACTGATGTGTGATGAACGATTGAGGAACAGCCACGTCTATATAAACAAATCCTATTGTGACATTGGGTCCTAAATAAAAGTGCCTCAGACTCATTTGTGCTAAGGCAACCATTATGCTTTAATGTAAACAGATAAAAGAAAAAAAATATCATCTTTTGAAGGAGCTGAGCTGCCATAT
>SSNR01000044.1:2501490-2578023 GCA_006937965.1 Callopanchax toddi | reverse complement strand
AAAACAAACAAAACACTCAAAAACAAACAGGAACAAAGGAAGACATGCTAATGTAGTGCACCGAAAACTGGAAATATTAGCTTATAGATGCCAACAAACCTTAATTCCTCCCTCGAATTTAAAAGACCTTAACCTTAGTCCGGATGAACAGGGACTAAATGAAGGCGCTTGGAATGGCACGATATAAAAATACAAACAATAAAAGACCTGACCATTAAATGGTCATTCATAGCCAGATAGTTCTAAAACATGTGTAATGCTTCGGATATGATTCACGGAAAGAAAAAGGAGCTGTATGACTTGAGAAGGCATGACTTATTAGACATACATTTAAAAATCTGACTTAAACTGAGCACCTGCATTACCTCACACCACTTTTTGCAGTGTCCTGCAGATCAGATGAAAAATGAACCCTCAGAACTACAAACTCCTCCAGATGATTCCCCAGTAAGGGGTGAGCGATGTGACGATGTCCGATCTTGAAGGATTTATAGGCGCTAAAAGTTTTTCATCCTGATTTTACTTTAAAACTACTGCGATATATTTTACCGTAAAACCTTTATACTCAAGCTATTCCAGACAATGGCATAGAAGAACATGTGTTTCAATGATATGAACAGCTGATTTGAGTCGCTGACCCCCATCAGGATGATACTGACTTGTTATGACAAACAGTAAAGTGATGTAAAGTGTTCATTCTTGGATAAAAATCCAAAATGGAAGATCACATGGGTCCCGATTCGGTCACGTCTGCTTTAAAACACTCCTTTGAATAAACTATACAAACCGAAAAGTAAGAAAATAGACGGAGCAATTTAGAAAACACTTCCAACACTGCAATTTAAAAGGGAAGTAGGAAGAAGAACAAAAATCTGAACAGGAAATCATTTACACACCTCGTATCTCACATATTTACATAAACGATGACTTTATATAAAAGTATACATCTAGCTGGGCAAGCGAGGCTAACAAGAGGCGCATCATTATTTGAGTGTTAATGATGGAAGAAGGTCAGGGTTAGAGGGGACTCAGCACACACACAAAGCAGAGCCGTGAAGCTGAGGCAGGATGCTGCCTTCATCGGAGGAGCTCGTTCCTGTGCTCTGATCGTGAGACTGTCCACTTCCTGTCGTGTTGTGAAGTGTCTTCTGGGAGAAACTTTCATTAGAGGGCTGGTCACTCCCATGAAAAAAACCTTCAAGTTCAGGGGGTCTGTGTACAGAACGGCGGGATCTTTTGATGGGAGGGGCAGAATCCATCTGGTTGGTCGGGTCTTGTTTTTCGAAAACATTCATCGAATCGTCTGAGGGGTGTAGCGTTGAGTTGGAGTCGGGTAGGAGATGAGTGGTGGTGCAGAAAGCTGCTTCGTACAGTCCAAACGCCTGCTCCACGGTTCTGGAAGGGTCTCTGAACGGTGACGGAGCATCCAGCGGGTCGCCCAGCTGAAATGCGCAAATCAAGAACGAAAGGAGAACATTTTAATTACATTATAAATATTTAGTCTTGACAATCTGCACAAAAACTGTATTCCGGCTATGATCAAAAACAGGACAAAGCTTTAAAAATAACAGTTTGACACCACAATGAGACAAACCAATGAAATGATTTAGAAAAAATAAAATAAAGGATGTTTAACTTTGCATATTCAAATGAACCCATATGGCTCTTAGGTGCACCGTGTGTTCAAGTGATGCAAATAGATTTATAAAGTCTAAAGGCTGACAGAAACTATCGATCTTTTCTCCGATTATTTAATTAATTAAGTCACATGCTAAACACTGATTTTCTCCTTGGTAAGGACGTTTTCTGACACTAAATGTTCCAACTTGGACAGAATGCAATAAATGGAGTCGTGTGCCAGCATTTGGTGAGTATATTTGGTAAGAAAAATGTAGACATAATTGTGATGATTTGCAAATAGTTTTAAAACTGTTTACATTCCAGCCTGAACCTGTGCTCCAGCTTAAGCCACAGCAGGTGTCCCTGAATGTTTCTCCTCTTAGTGCTGAATAGAGCAGACTAGACTGGAGGATGTTATGAGGGGAACTGTGAGTAAAAATCCTCTCTCCTGAGCTACTTCCTCTATATATTCCACGGGGACACAGTAGAGTTCAAAAACCTCACTCTGTCAGACATCAAAGTATCTTTTCCCACACCTCCTCATCTGGTTTCTTTTGATATAAAGAAGCAGTGATTTCATTCTTAAATTTAACGTTTCTTCAGCCTAACTACCCTAAAGGAAGCCAGGGTTACGTTCAGGTGCCTGAATCACCTCAAATGACTCTTTTTGTTGAGAAGCAGCAGCTTTAATCCAAGCTCTTCAGCTAACCTCTGAGGCTGACCACCACCCACTGGAGGAGGCTAATCTCAGCCACTTGCTATCACAAATCAAACATCATAACCCTAAGTGAGGATTGGAATGTAAAAAGGCCATTAAATATTTTTTTTTTCTTTTTGGATAAGCTCCTTCTTTACCAAGAGAAGTTTATAGTTTAGTTTGTTTAATATCAGAACAAAATCCAAACAATGTTTAAAAGTTGGGAGAACTTTTTAGTACTCCTTGTTGGTGCGATTGATTGAAACTGGAAGAGAAACCAATACGTCTCATCAAAACGCAAAGTGAGCTAGCGTTAGCCTCACTTCCAGCTAATTCTTCCACATGAAAACACATCAGCAGAAAAGAGAAATTCGCTTTTTAAAACACTTTGTGGCTGGATGAGCAGAAGATGTTCTGATTGGTTTGAGTCAGAAATGACAAACGAGAAAAACAGTTCTTAAAAACATGTCAATTGGACCTATTTTTTGTTACTTTAACACTTTTAATGGCGCTTTAAAATGTGCAAATCATGCAACTTTATGTTTATTGTTCTTTCATGTAATTTTTTAAAGTATTTTTTCAGCAGTTTTATTAAAAATGACTAATCATCACAATTACTACTATTCTATCTAAAACGCTGAGGTTTGCCACCAAATTCAACAAGAACCAGTTGAAGCCAACAGATAAGACTACTGGCTGGTAATTTCACTGATCATTTGACACATTTTTCATTACTGAGCAGTCACCTCACTACCACTCCAGGCATGTCCATTCCTCATGTTCTTCTCCATATATTTCATCCTCTTCATAAAACATGCCATCCACATGATCCGCCTGTTGGCCCCGAAAACAAAGAGTGATTTGGTGAACCAGTGATCCACTGAACTGAATGGCTGCTGTGACCTTTGATCAACAGCTAGTGGTGTTAAACATACATTTATTAAGTGATGGAATTATTTAAAATAACAATAAAAATGGACTGAATGTGTATAAAAGACAACAAAACGGTAAAGAACAAACAAACATATAAAATATGCAACAGATTTTTTAACTGTCTGCAGCGTTGAGCTAATGAGACGTTACAAAAAGTTCCTAAAGTGATGCTTCTGACCTTTTGGATTTCACATGTGTTATAAGGAGTTCCCGGGTATGGAATTTGGTCAATTCCCGTGGCCATGTCTACAACAATCTCGTCTCGGTGAATCGGGATGGGAGGGCCGCCGCGCTCCTGCAGAGCCAGGACGATGACCGTGGTATTGTCTGCTCGGAGCATGCGCTCTTTCCAAAACAGGAGAGCTGTGCATCCCAGCCTGCGGGCACAGGACATTCCCTTTGGTCCCTTTAGAAAGTCAGAACAAAACGTGGAAAAATCTGTTAAAATACAATAAAATCCATTGAACCATGTTTTACATTCTCTAAATAAGTATTGCATTAGTTACACTGTTACGTACCACCATTTTATCATGGCTGTAACACATGTTAACTGCGTTTTTGGGTGGCATCATATTCCACAGTCCATCGCTGCCGAGGATGATGTAGCGATGCCGTTTGGGGTCAAGGGTCATCACCGTGGTGTCAGGTTCTGGAGAAACCACAAACTCTCCGCTGTAGAAATCATAGCTCCACAGATCGCCTGTCCAGGGAGAAGAAATGAGGATGAAATATTTTAAATCTGATATAGATTTAAGATTCAAAAAAGGATGTGTTTGTTACCAAGGGATCGGGCTACTGCCAGGAACGGGATCTGGTCTATGACTGTACTCCTCCTCACGGGGCCATTATGTGTCAGTCTGGGTCGTTTCCACACAACACGGTTCACCCCAGACTTTTTCATGACACTATAACAAAACAACATATATAAAATACAGTGCAATGCCATTAAATAGACACTTCCATAGAAAAAACCAACATCTTTGACGTTCTGCTTCTCACTCACCTGCCACCCAGCCGCTCAATCCTTTCTTTTTCTTTAGGGAGCTCAGGTTTATGGTCTTGTGTGATTTCCAGCGGTTGCAGCGTGATGTCAGAGTCATTTTCCTTCACTCCGACCACTACTGCTGAATCCCCTACATGAGCAACATACATGTGAACGCCACGGATCACTACAATACTGGCCGTGGTGCCGGATGTACTGGGAAGGCCGGTGATGGTCTTTGGCCACTCCGCTGCAAAGAGCATAAAAACAGAGACTGTCAAAGATCTGATATCTTGTTAGATTTCAGGTAGAAATTTTGGAGAAAGAAAAGCCATCGTGGGGCTGCATCACAAAAACAACACCAGTGACAAAAAGATGATTACTCCGCTATGCCTTTTGAGTGATGCATACTCCCTGCTCTTCCAAAAACTAGACTGACCTGCATCGTGCGGTTGTTTTAAAAAGACAGCAACAAATAAAGATGGCAGAAAGAGGGGAAAACACACCGGTGGGGTATGATAAAAAAAAAAAAACACACCTTCATTATATGAATTTTGACCTGTAGCATGGTGTCCAGTAATATTTTCCCTTACGGTTCTATTTCTTAACATCACAAGTCCTGAAAAAATACATTTTCTTTGCACATTTTCTCTGTTTGGACATCTGGGCTCCTGTAGCAGCTCTGTCTGACCATTGTAATGTTTATAATAAATTGGCTTTATCTAGTTGTCTGCAGCTGTTTTAAATGAATGTTTGAATGCAAAAAACATATCAATTAGATATATTTCCTATTCTAAATACCGGTAGGTCCAAACATTGTTATTGTAGTTTTTAGTGATTCTAGTCTGATAAGTCATTTTGGTCTCTTTATTTACTCTCTTAGATTTTGATCACCACTCAGCCCATTTCTGACGCCTGCTGATGTAAATCGGTGCCAGCAGTCTCCTTAAAATGTGAACTCTGGATAGAGATTCCCAACTCAATTGTGTCAGTCTTGATTTCAACTGACCCAAACAATCGCGACTATGTTTTGTCAGCAGGCAGCTAAGATGTTATTTATGAGACAGTTTTAACTTATACTAGACTCAGGTTTAGTCGTATAAAACAATTAGAAGGCCTTTGAGTCAGTCAGTGTGCCGAGTGTCAGTCTGATCCTCCAAACATCTTCAGAATGATTCATTTATACCACACAACACACAAAACATAATCAGCTTGTGACAAAACTGGGGCAAATGAGAAGCAGCTAATCAGCTTGTGATTCATCAAAAACCCTGATTATAAGATCTGCAGAAGTTATTAAAATCAAAATACAGCCTCTCCTAGCTAAAAAGGATGTAAAGATCCAAAATATTAGCCAGTCACCAATTAAACTAATCACGTAGAGCACTGACAGATTCCAAATTATCAGTGGATTGTTTGGTGCATCTCCAGTTTCAAGCACTTTATTATAAAATCAAGCACTTTCAAAACCAAGAAACTCATAAATATGACCAGATCCATAGAGTGCAGTCTAGTTTCTTAGAGATTTATACAAGTTTCTAGTCATCCTAATGTGTTTTGTTCTAAACTAGAATCTATTTATATACATCTGAATGTTTTGAACTTTGACAGTGAGTCAGATGACAGCCTAATCTCCAGTGAGGATTAGATTAGATTACACCATCTTTTGGGGAAAAGATGTGATGTGACACAGTTTTCCACCATAACGCTGAAACTCTGGAGGAGGAGTGAAACCCGTCAGCCATTGATCGGAGTCTATTTTGATGACTTACGTAGCTCCTTCCACATTGCGTGGTGACAGGCGATGAAGCCTTTCCGTAGAGCTGCACACACCTCGCTGTGATCCTTAGACCAGAACCCCCGCTGTCTCTTCAGTAGATCCCACAAATGCTCACTTGCGAAATGCGCCGCCTCTCGGCCCCCGTGGCCGTCAAAAACAGCGAAAAACGCCACAGATTTCCGAGTGTCAACAACGTGCTCTGCGTCGTTTTGGCTCGATTCTTCTTCTGGGGTACTGATGCTGCAAATGTCCTCACCTGATAAAGTCTCTACCCACGCTGCGGTAGCCGGACCCGATTTCACAAGTGGCTGAATTATTATCCGTTTCGTGGTGTCGGTTTCCGCTTTTCCTTGCCCTCCATGTCTCTGCGACTTTAGATAATCTTCGTCTGTTGACGCCGTCGGCTCGTATTCGATTCTTATCTCGATAACATCCTCCATGTATTTTCTCCCTCCTTGGTCGGAAAACGCACTCATACGAAACAGTAACGCGTCGTCCATGATTGTTAACGCCTGCCTGCGACTATCTAAGCAACAACAAAGTGCATACAGTGGCTAACTATAGCTTGGAAGCTAAAAATTTAAACCAATTTTGCCGCGATTGTGTCGCCGAAGGCTTCCTTCCTTTTTGTTTATCCCCTCTAAGACGTCCCATTGTACGTGATGACGTCACGCCCATCCACCTATCATTTTACGCTGCTCCTTCCACCCACGAGATAAAACTTGGAATGTATTTTACTCAAGATTTATTTCCTGAAACCTCTATTAATGGCTTTTTTCCTGATTCTTATTTACTTATAGTTTATTTTATGTCATTATTTTTATATAGCATGCTAGATACAGTTATTAGCTTGTCAGTGCAATATCTTTCTGACACATATTCCATTATTTTCATGGTATAATGTAAAATATATTGTCTACTGCTCTTTTTTCATACCATGTTTCTGAAGTTGTATGCAAATAAATAAGTAAATAACAAAATAGGCACCTCCTACTGTTCCTGTTTCAATTTGACACCATTCAGCTGTTTGCTTTGACAGACACCTACACACAGGTACATGCATAAACTCATCTTTTGGCAAGAAAATACTTTCAAAATTCTAATAATTTTATGTGCATTTTTGCCCAAGTTACATATAAAAAGTATGATTTAAATAAAAAAAGAACATGCAACATTTTATGGTTTTAAAGTTTTTTGTAAACAAACAAGAATCCTTTTATAAACCATTGGGACATTAGAAGTGTACTCAAGAGAGCCTTGCTCAAAGCTTCAAGAAATGGTCCCAATTAAATTGTTTTTTTAGTTTGCAGCCTGGCAGCAACTGATCTGATGACATCCCATGCAGCATCACAAGCTATTAAAATATCACACATAAAGTCTGTTGACAAATGAAAAGTTCAGCTCAGTATCAAAATTGCAGAGATGCTTTATCAAAGTAAAAAGCATTTTACTATCCAGATCAGCAAGTTATAATTCCACGTGAATAAACAATGCAAACTATTCATGATGCCGTGCTTGTTCTAACATGTTGCCTACTTGTTCAGCTTCTGGCACAATGAAACATTTGCTTGCGCTAATAAATATTTGCCACACTTGAAGTTCTGATGATTATACTGCATGTGTACAATTGTGATTATTACACAATAATTTTAATCCTAGTCAACTCCATCAAATATATTCTGACACGGTGACATGCATTGTTTGGCCAATTGTTTTATGCAAAAACAAACAGTGCTTATTGTAAACTGACATGACAGGTTTGTTGTTGTTGCATGCTCCATTGTATCATGATATTAGGGTTTTTCTGAGAATAAAGAGTTGCGGCTCAGACAGCAGGAGGAAGAGACGTTTCTCCTGGTGCAGCAGATGCAGACACTGGTACAGCATCTGGTTGGTAAAAAGGAGGATCTCAATCCAGCACAGTTTTGAAAATTTTACATTAAACATTTTCAGTGTAAGAAACTATTTTGTTGAATCAGAAAACAAGAAAAAGCTTAATATAAAACCATCTGTAGAAAAAGCGAAAAAAGTTGAATGACAAAAATAATTATAAGCACTTTGCAAAAGCTTTAACCCAGAATAACCTCATATTTTCCTTTCCAGACTTTTTCATCATTTTTAAGTTTTTATCTGGTCAAGACTTTAGTAGAACACATATGGAGTTATGTTTGACTAAAGCATAAACTGAACAAAAACAAAAACAAAATATGTTTTATTTGAATGAAGAGTTCAAAACTGTTGCTAATATTTCCCAAAATGAATAGAAACATATCCAGAAGAAAGTCGTTCTTTCCTTGCTCTATTTAAAGGATTAAAGTGGTCCTGAATCTTCAGATTTTCTTATAAGATCATAAAAAAAATGTCTTTAGTCCCCAACTTTGGACAAGAGGAGAACAAAATAAGAAGAAGTTAAAAAAAAAATCTACAACAGACAAACAGATTCTAAAAATCGAATCTTTATGAATCAGAAACAAAATCATCCTTCAGCCGATCAGGACATGTTTTCATCTAATAGCTCTTTTAAAGTCAGTGCTAAAATGATTTCTGTCAAACTCTTATATTAAACGTTTAATAGATCCAGCTAAAAGAATTAAAAAACATTTTCTTTTCAAATTGCTCTTAAAAGTTGTCTGTTATGTGTTGACTCAACTCAGACTCATCACTCATCCCTTAGGATTTGGAGCCTTTTTATGCACGAATGATTCAGAGGTCAGAGTTAGTTAACAACAACAAATATTTCTGTGAAACTGATCAGGGAGAGCAGAGCAGCAAGTCAAGATAAAATCTCTAAAAATCTGTCAGAAAAGCTGGAGAACTATTCATCAAAAATCAATTAAAAGCATCAACTTTAAACTTTTGCACAAAAGCTGATTAAATGATATAAATATGTTTCTAGGCTGGGCTAAGCCCCCAGTGCATGCTAACCATGCCTCTGTTTTACAATATTGTGTGTGGAGATGGAATTTCCTTGTCATTTTAATGAAAATACAAGTGTTTAAACATGTGTGGCTTCATTAAGCAGTGCAATAATGAAGCCAGGTGGAGGCACTGTTAATCCAGTCACATTCACTTGATTTGGAGGCTCTTACACACTATAAAACAGAAATTTCCCAAGAATCTCACATGCAACATTCATAAAAAATAGAGCATGGTACGTTGTTAATATAACATTGTATTGTATTGATCAAACTTTAATTATATGTGTGTAAAGCAAATCTGTTTGAAGGCTCTGTGCGAGTACATTTTCAGTGTTTTTCCAGCACATGTGGAGGAGTGAAGTAAATTGCATACTGGAGATAGTTTTTTTTAAGCGATTTTACAAAATTAAACCCTTTTAGTGTGTTTTATTGTTTTTTTTCTCTCTCTCACCAAACGAGACTTTGTGAAAGTTCACAAACGCTTTCACATCAGAAGTTTCACGACCACCACAGAGAAATGATTGATCTTAACGAGAATGAGCCGCTTCTGTATTCATAGATTTCTCATTGCGGAGCTGAGTAAATCCTGGAACCATACATTATACATCATATGCATTCCCCTTTAACTCCCACTCAGCTCTGAGCTTAGCTGGAGGATTTCTCTTCTTCTTTGAGGGAAAATCTTTACATCTCTTTTTTCTTTGGTGATTGCGTTTGTGTGTATATGTGTGATAGAGAGAGAGGGTGACTTAGAGAGGGCGTACACATTAAAAAGGAGAAAAAGGAATTTCCCACATTATGCTTTCATTCGGTGTCTCCGTTGCTACTTTATCCCTTAATACCCAAAGCACTGCCCTTGACTTTAGCCTTAGTATCCACTCACTCCTCTTTGTGTCTGTCTTTTCTTATTCTTTCTTTTTTCTTTCTGTCTGTCTGTCTTTCTTTCTTTTTTTCTTCCTGTCCATCTATAATCCTGCCGTCAGAGAGGTCCTGTCTGCACGCAGACCACTAGTGCAGATGAGGACCCAAAGTGATTTCCATGTAAATGGTGTCAGAATGTCATTTTCAAGAGAAGCTGCGGAGAAAATGAATTCCTGAAGACGAGAGAGATTATCAGGGGGCAGTGACACCTGGATTGCATTCTTACAGATTCCGCCCGCGCTGCTCTCATGTATAATGGTCCAGCCAAGAAAATAGCTTTGTTTAGCTTCCGGACCACGCTGATGCTTAAGTGACAAGTCAGCCTGAACCAGGAGGGAAAAAAGGATAAAACTATTACCATATGAATGGAGTCTAACAGGAACACAGGTAATTTTATGTCCATTTATATTTAGGCAAATTACAGTTATTTTCCATTTTGAAGGTGGACGCAGAGCAATCTTTCTGAAGTCATTTGTTGTTCTTTAGTATTATAATGAACTAAGGGTACATTGTGAAAATAAGTTTTATTTAGACATCACATGAACACCAGGCTCAAGTCAGACAGTTTTACACTAAGATCAACTGAGAAATGATGGAGCTGTTTTGGTCATATAACATTATGCATGACGTCATGAAATATTGCAAGATCTTGCACAATCTGTCAGAACTTTGATGATGTGTTATGAATACCTCTCAGCTACCACATGAAATTTGATCAGTATGTTGACTGAATTAAAGCCATTGTTGTGTTTAGCTGTTGTGATCATCTTGAATGACTCCAGGTCATCAGTTGACCTACATCCAGTGATGGTTTCTGACAATTTCATTAAAGGTTCCAGGTTGAAAATGCAAAAAAGTGACCCCTAGAATAATTGTGCATTTACAAAGTTTTAATAAAAACTCCAACAGTAACAACAACAAAAACCCCACTAATAGCTCATGTCCTAATCAATCAGGGCTTTACTAATTATCGATATTCCCACAAATCTCAGAACATAATCAACACTCCAGACACATTCATACCCGAGCAACAAAAATCACAGTGATCAGAACAAGGAAGCAGCCAATTAAATAAACAAATACAAGAAAACAAACAATAAAATAAAAGCATGCACCTCCAGATATTTTCATTAACAGGCCACACACATCAGACTAAACAAATCATACAACTCAACTCAAAAAGGAAGGACTCCCAGCTGTGGACACACACAACTTTAGCTCAATATCTGTAAAGCTAACTGACACAGATCTATTTCTGTACTGGCCAAGATGTATTGAATTGGGTTGACTCCAAAATGTAATCAGTTGTAGATGTGCATCCAATTATTACCTTTGAGGCTTTTAATAAAATACCATAAATTACTGACAGAAGAGGTTGAGTCCAACAGGCAATGTTAAAGTTAAAAACACACAATGAGTCATGTTCAGTGAAAATGTTTGGGTCTGACTCCTCCTAACCAGCATTTTTATTAAAATCATGTCAGGTGGTTCTTGGCATATTTAGCTAAAAAGAGAGTTGGCTCCAACAGCCAATGACAATGTTTGAAACAAAGCCTGTTAGCCATTAGCTTGCACTCAGATGTTTATAATGAATCCCAGCTATGAACCAGTAGCTGTGTTCTGGTTAAATTTCACACCTTGATATGAAAGAATTCCTGATTTTATTCTCATTTTTATAATATTTATGTGATGCTGTATTGCTTTTGAGATCACCTGTGCTGTTTGAAGTTAACATTTTTATTTTTTCAGTTGTTAAAATGTGCTCAAAATGAATGATTAATTGATTGATTAACTGATTGAGTTATAGCCATTTTTTGGGCTAAGATTGCTTATTATTTGTGTGGCAGCCATCTTGAATTTGATTGACTCCAAAAGTCAACTGGTTGTGCATCCAATGATTATCTTGTAAGAGTTTTATTAAAATCTTTCAGGTTGGTTCAGAGAATGATTCGCTAAAACTTTAGCTAAAAGTGTTGCACAATAAAGCTCAGAGTTTGTGTTTGGGGATGACTCTCAGCTACTATGACATCAAATTCTAGCTCAGTGTCAATCAAAATGAGCAGTATTATCTGGGGAATTTAAAAATAGCATTGAGCTGGACTGTATTTATAAATTAACAGATTTCAACAATCAATAAAATCATGCAACTTAAATCCACCAACCTGTCAAGCAAAAGGGGATATTTAATAATCAGTTAATTACATGTCAACTGTGACAAAGAGCAAAATCACCTGCAAACAGACCACATTTACCTGCATCCTCCAAAGTCAGGTTATCATATATTTTTCTGATTGTTGGTTGTCTCACACACGCATCTGTCTTTTGCTTTCTCTCACCTCAGATTCAAACCACAAGTCGTTCTAATCAGCGAAGCTACATTCTTGCCAGTGGAGAGCGCGTTTCCTCTCGAGATGATTATCTGTCCAATGTCACACTCACAAGTCTGCTCCTGTCAGCATGATCGATGACCATGATATTGACTTGAGGTTAATTCAAAACCGGACTGCTGAGTTAGATGAAGAACCTCGATAAGAGCGCCGTCGATAAAGCTGCAGCTGAAAAGAAAGTGTTTTTGTGTCATGCACTGTAACGTTCTTCTTCTTCTTCACACTCTTGTGACTTTTGTTTCTGGTGAAAATGGTCAAAAAGCCAAACTAATAAACCTCTGCAAGGTGCAGCTTGAAGCTTTTTAGCAAAAAGAGCGACTTGAAGATGGATGAATCCATGAATAAACAAACAATTGGCTTCATTTAAGTGCTTTTTTTTGTTGAAGTAAATTGGATTAACTTCAAACCTGATTTGTGTAACTCACCGTTCCCATCACACTGAACAGCTAATAACTCAGAAACTGAACAAATAGCAGCTGAGCATCGCTGTGGATCAATTCTCTGATTGTTACACACATCATTAGCTGGAAGATGATGCATTCATCAATCACCGTGGACACTGTTTTCAATTAAGAGTAACGAAAATCAATTATCGGGGGGAAGTATCAATACACAAATGTACATAAATAATTCAACAAAGACTTTAATAAATGGTTCCAGCCCCACCGCTGTGCATTAAAACACTGAACAGGATGAAAACATAAACGGATGAAAACCATTTCAGTTTAATTTCAGAGTGAGAGAGCGAGAGGGGCTTTGCTGCAGGTGTACTCAGTCCCTGTAGGATACTTTTCTGATTGTGAACCACAATGAGAGAATGTTTCTTCGTATTGCAACAACACGCTGCACTTCACTCTGCATGGCTGCAGGTCGCTTCAGTTCTGACGGTTTATTAAAAGAAGCTTCCAAAATATATAACAGCCAGGATGTGAGCTGAATGTGAACAAAATGTTACTCCAGATTGATTGTATTTCATCATTCTGGTTACGTTTTGAGTCAACACTTGGAGTAATAATGAAATTTGCTACAAAGAAATCGCATGTTCTGTTATGAAAAATAATCCAAATAGAAATGTAAATAAATTGGTGAAATTCACTTTGTTTCTAATGCTAATGAGTGTGTGAGGTGTTTAGTAGTGAAGTGTCTGAGTGTAGCCTTAGGACCCTGAGGATATTGGACCTCGCTTGCTGCAGAGGAAGGTTTGTGATTTGTATGCTCCCCATCTGATAGCGCCTCCTGGATCACAGATGGATTATTTAGGCTCTTCCTCCAGCATAGTCTCTTTCTTTTGACCCCCATTCCCACCCCTCCAGCCCCCCGCTTCCACCCCGTTACCGCCCTTCTTGCTACAGGTCTATCTTTCTTTTTCCCCTCTCTCCTTCTTTTCTTTCTGCTGTCATTGTTGGATACTTGGATGCTTCAAAAATCACACTGTGGCAGATTTTGGGGGATTTTTTTTCTTTCTCTTTTCAGAGAAAATGGAGCGTTGATGCTGGAGGAGTAACCTGGAGGGGTAAGTTTTGAAGTTGTGCACATTCAGATTGTGAAATGTGGGTTGTAATTTTTATATAAACATGTGGTTTTGGGAAACAGGCTGCAGACGGAGTTAAAATATTTTCATTGATTGTAATGGAACAGGAGCAGAAGCTGTCCATGAGCTGTGGGGTCAAAAGTTATTTATGTTAACCTCAAAAATTGTGCATGTAGTTGGGAGGTTAGTATACTTATAAACGCTTTTGTTTTTATATATTTTATATGATTTAAGAAATTATTTGTTCCACTGAGAGCTGACAGCCATTTACTTTGTTTGATAAATCACATTTTTGCACTTTTATTATCAGTTTCTTCTAAAAAACAAAATTAAGAAGTGTTTAAAAACATCTAAATGTGTGAAAACAAGTGTTTTTATACTAAATTAATCAAAATATTAAACTTATTTCCTTTTGTCAACAACAGATTTTTAAAAATCACAAGATTAGAATCTTTCTGGAAACGTTTTAAACCATGTCCTAATTCCTTTAGATTTGTATTTAAAAATATGGACACACTCTTGCCAAAATTGTGTCCAGATTGTTCAAAAGTCATATTTTATGTTGTCTAGTAAACTATTGGTTTAATTTTGTTTCTTGTGCTATTAGCTAAAGGAAAAATATGCATCACTGTAGATGTAAAATTGTTATACAAAGGCAAAGATAAAGAAAAACATAATTCCTTTCTACATTTTGAAATCTTTACATCTTCATGTCTAACTTAAGATGCTCATCCAGTAAAAATGTATTCCTGTAGTATTTTGTGTGCTCTTAGTTATTGTTTTTGCTTAATACATGTTTTATCCTGCAACATAAATGTGGATTTCTATAATTTTTAGCCTATTATTTAGAATATTTTCATCATGTTCAGCTGTTTTTATTAGGGTCATCCATGTTTCGGGGTCACAGGTCACTGCCCTTCATGGCTGATCCATGCCACTGTCTGTTATGTCTCAGCGGACTACGTCTTGTCACAATGAACCCCTGACAGAGCTACTGACATTTCCTCTTACACTTTTAATATCCTTTGTCCTGCTCTGATAGCTCCCTTAATACATTACGGTGATGCTGATGAAAGCCTGTGTTTGTCTCCTCATCCATTTCCCCAAAAGACACAGCCATATGTCAGCTGTACCTGTCAGATGTTGATAAGAACTCCTCAGATCTCATCGGTCGCTTCACGAGAAGAAGACGAGTGTAGTTATAATGTACAAGCACGATGTATGATTTCACCTGGCTGACAGTAATATATGCAGGTGGGGTTTGCGTGGTTTGTGTACATCAAAAATGCGCGCCTGTCTGTCTTGATAGCGTGGGTCTATTCCTTCACACGCCTCCCACTGTGGGCTTGATTTAAACTCCAGAAGTGTCAGTGAATCACGCTTCCTTGCTGTGCCCCCCTGCTAACTCTTAGCAACCCTGGCGCTGTTGTACTACAGACCTGCTCATAAATAATCACAGACGTGTGCAGAGATGTATCCAAAACCAGAAAAGTTTGGCCTTAAAGATCAGCATGAATGAAAATATGATATTTGCAATTCTATTTATGAAACCCTTGAATATTTTATTCTAGCAAATGCTACAGGTGCAATGGAAAATCGATCCGTTTCTGCAAACAGTAGTACAAAAACTGACATGTGTAATATCCCTGATGCCTTTTTGATGGGAGATACTTAGTGGCATATTCCATGCGTCTGTCTCTGTGAGCGTGTGGGATTAAATTTGGGAAGGTGAAAAGCTGGGAGCGTGTTAAGTGGGGGGAGGCTGGTGGAAGCTGATTCTGTTCACGGTCCAGCGCTCGCTACAGTATGCGATCTGTCTGCTGTGTCTTATTGACAATGTGTTCGATGATAAGCTGCGATTATTCACCGGCAGACGGAGGAGCTAAGAGGACATCAGCTGCCTCATCTCATAAACTGCAGACACTTCCTGTCTGCTCAGAGGCAAAAGATTTAACAGATTATTTTAGATTTTTATGCTTTCCAGTGAGGTCCACAATATTAGCTGGTCTGATTGTCTCACAAGTAAGTTGCAGTTTGTTTCTATCCTGCCAAAATCTAAGATGTAGATTTTCACCAGCAAAATGATTTTCATAAGCTGGATACATTAGCATATTATGCATATCCTTGTGCACGTTTTCTGAATGACAAATATATTTTTTCTCTTGCACTCGCTGTCTTTAGAATTAAGTTTTGATTAAATTTTTTTACTGTCTGCACTCAGTTTGTATCATTCTCTTCTCAAAAAGACGTGCTAGATAAAACGAAACAATTCAGTTTCATGATTACATTCCACATTTCAATATTCAGTGTTGTGAAAAATGCAATCTTCCAGTCTCTGTGTGCCAGTAATGCTTTTATATAAGCAAATCACAATGAAATGAATGCTTTTCATATTGAGCGTTGTATTAATGTGGAATATATTGTTTCTGGCTCATAGCTTTTGGAACATCAGCATATTTACAGGGTTTGCTGAACATTTGTATGAATCACAACAGGATGGTTTAGGCTATTTCATACAAATATGTCCAACCCATGTTGACTTTAAGGATGCAATAAATGATTCTGCTCCAGATCAAGAAGGAACAGCATTCCCATGAAGAATGTGACTGAACTAGAAATCTTGTAGCAGAAGTTCATGATGCTACATGCTATGAGCTTACAACAAGAAAACTACCAAACAACACATGCACTTAATGTTCAAGATAAATTATACTTTTAGCTTTTTTGACTTTTGGCTGCAGGGTATTCAGCACTTAACCATAACATGCTCCTGGCAGAGTTAAATTAAAATGTAATAATGTTTTTTTTTAAATAATTCTTTAAAATAACTAGCTTTCCCCCCTCAGTGTATTTAAAAATAATAATTTCGATCTTGTTTATTTGTGTTTAACCCTTTAAAGCCAGGAACATCTAATAATATTAATAACAAATCTGATTTATAAAATATTAAGATTATAATATTATTATTACAACTATATAACCATCTGTTTTATTTTATTATAATTATAAAATAATGTAACTGGAAAAAAACTGTTCAAATCAAATCAAATCAAACTTTATTTATATAGCACCTTTCATGCCCCAGCGAGCAACACAAAGTGCTTGACAGATTAAAATGACCCATACAACCCACATTCCCTCCCTTTCCCACACATAGAACAATTATGACACTCTCCCCTCCCAGTCCACAACCCATTCCCAGGCACACATACACCCACACATGCACATAAAAACCACATTAAACAGTATGTTGAGCTCAGATGGCTCCAGTAATGAGCAACACGCCATCAAGTGGGCCCTCTGCCTCGTCAGCTGTAGAACCAGGTCAGCAGCCAACACACCAACCAAGGGCACCCGGGTATGGAGGGTGGCAACCCCCGCCACTGCCCGGGCCCTACCGGGGAGCGCCCGAGCCGCCACCGCCGACAACCGGTCCCAAGGCAGAGGGCTCCACAGAGGAAACACTGGAGGACTAAAATGCGTATAAAATAACGAGAACTTATATGAATAGTAAAATAACCAATAAAATGTGAATAAAAAACTAAATAAATAATAACCAGTTAAATGCTAATCTAAAAAGGTGGGTCTTGAGTCTATTCTTAAAAACCTGAACGTTCTCTGCGGTCCTGAGGTCCTCTGGCAGTCCGTTCCAGAGGCGAGGGCCGTAATAACTAAAAGAAGCTTCGCCGTGGGTGTGTGTCCTGACTTTAGGGATGACTAGGAGACGGCTGCCAGAGGAGCGCAGTGACCGCGAGGGTTCATTTGGAAAAAGCAGTTCAGAAAGATAAGAAGGGCCAAGACCATTAAGACACTTAAAAACCATTAACAGTATCTTAAAATCGATCCTAAAACATACGGGGAGCCAATGCAGTGATTTTAAAACCGGAATGATGTGCTCCCGCTTCCTGGTCTTTGTCAGGACACGGGCTGCTGAGTTTTGTAAAAGTTGTAGACCTGAAGTACTCTTCTTGGAAAGACCAGAAAGCAAGGCATTGCAGTAATCGATTCTACTGGTGATAAAAGCATCAGCGTCTCCGTATTGGCCCGAGAGAGAATGGGGCGGACTCTGGCGATGTTTTTGAGATGATAAAAACCTATTTTGGTGACGTTTTTAATATGGGGGATAAAAGTCAGCTCAGAGTCAAAGATCACGCCCAGACTCTTAACTTTTGAGGAAGGATTAAAAGACAGTGATTGTAATTTGGGTAAAAGTTTCTCTCTCTGGGCCTCAGGACCAATGACTAAAACTTCAGTTTTGCCCTGGTTGAGCTGGAGAAAGTTTTCTGCCATCCAGGATTTAATGTCTAAAATACAGTTAAAAAGTGCATCCATTGGCTGTGTGTCATCAGGAGACACGGAGATGTACAACTGTGTGTCGTCAGCATAACTGTGGAAATTCACCCCGTGTCTCCTGATGATGCTGCCCAGAGGGAGCATATAAAGGTTAAAAAGCACTGGGCCTAAAATGGAACCCTGGGGCACACCACATGTGATGCTATGGACCTGGGAGAAACAGGTGTCCATGCTCACCATAAAAGTCCTGTCTGTGAGATAGGAAGTGAACCATCTATGAACAGCACCAGAGATGCCGATCTGTTTTAGACGGGTTAAAAGAACAGTGTGGTCTACGATATCGAAGGCAGCGCTTAGATCCAGCAGAACTAACACTGTCGCCCATCTGTTACTTTCCCACCTGTAGACCCTCCACCAGAGGGCAGAGTACATGTATAGGAATGGATATCATATGGCAGGTTTTTGATGAAGGTACTAATCCTGATACTCCATCTGGACGTTTTAAGGCCTGAAGTGTCTTGAGACAAATTTGCAACAAAAGTTTAAAAAAGGTTAACTTTTATTGTTTATCTTTTACATAAATTTTAAAGCTATTTTAAGGGATTGATAATTTTGAATTCCATAATTTAGATTTTCCTGAATCACCACCAATGAATCATCAGGATTAGCCATTCATAATCTCAGACTACTTAAACACATCATCACCCAAAAATAATCAAATATAATAAGGATTCATCATACAGCATAAGATAAAAACAGTTCATTGTCATTGATGTAATGAGATCAGCTGGATTAGACAACCAACAAGACAATAAAATACAGTACAGTGCTCAATTAAATATACTTACGTGTATATAGGAACATTGGGGAGTATGGTTGAATATAAAAGAGAACGACTCATTACATTAAAATTCAGATGGACATAAAACCAGCTTGGCAGAAGATAAAAAAGGATGAATTGTGGGAAAAAAAACATTCATTACAATAAGAGTAAAAGTGTGACAGACTGAACGAGTGAGGGTTTGGAATCAGAATTACAAACAATAAGTATTTGATGAATAGTTCATCATCATAACAAATCTCTGTGTTGAAATACCATAAAAAAACCCTCATCATGCAAGTGGGCGCAGCATCTCCCTCGCAGCTCTAAGAAGAGGAGCTGTTGCTGCAGGTGAGCGACAGGTGCCCCTGATTGGACACTGGAGCAATGGTAGAGATTTATCCTGCTCCAGAGTCATGGGTTATTAGGAATAGATGCACATGAAGTGATGCACTCATCACGTATCTTGAATGCTACCAAGCCTGTTGGCTGCGGTGGTCTGAATTTGCTTCAGTTGGTCATGTCTGGGTTCAGCAGCGTTATAGAATGAGGTCAGCTGACTATCTGAATATACAAAATAAACAGTGAATTTCACCTTCCATAATGACACAGTTCTAGATGACAATACCAGGATTCATTAGGCTCAAACTGAGAGTTGTTCAAAGAGCATAAGGCATCATTCTCACACTGCAGGGTGCAGATCTTAACCCCATTGAAAACTTTAGGATGTGATTGAAAAGAATTTGTGCATCAGTCGGAGTCTCGTCACCTCTACAAGATATTGGTGGAAAAATAAATGCAACTCTGGACAGAATGCCACAATAAATGTGGGCCGTATCCAAAGATAAAGGCAGTCTAACAAAATATTAGAGAGTAAACTTTTTCTTTTGGACAGGAAATGTCTTGTGGTGGACCAAATGTCTCCATCAACTTCAATTGTATTAAAGTGAAGCTATGAATTCCTGTTTACTGGTGCTATCATGTTGTTGTCACTCAGGACTGAATCTTATTGTACACAGTCATTATGGAATTTGTAAGCCTCAAAGAACTGATTACAGATATATGTGTTATATTTGAACAAACGGCTGCAAGGTAAGAACAAGGTGAATCAACAAAAGTCAACACTAGGGAATAGAAGATATGTGATGTATTTTTAATTTTTATTATTTAGTGCAGCCAGCCACTAGAGGGCAGATTAGCTCCTTTTTTTTTTCTTTACGTTTAAGTGTGATAATTATGTCAATGGTTGCAACTGTATGTTTATTAGGTAGCAGACTAAAACTCTTATTAGCTATTAGTTCAAATGCAAGGCAAAGACTTATGGTAACAATTTAGGCAGACAGTTTTTGTACAAAGTCATTTAGTTGGCAACACTCTCAATGCCAAATGCTAATTTACATACAGTTTCAGAATCAGCTGAAGATATGACATAAAACAAACACTTTTAATTTCAAAGTGATAAATAAAGGAACCCTAAACACCAAACGGGACCCTTCTACTCAAAAACATTTTATTTTATCACTGTTTTCATACAAAACTGCTTTTTAGCTCAATCTTTGGCATTTTTAAGGAGTTGGCTGAAACTGTGAATTTCTCTGAACAATTAAAGTGTTGTGTGGAGTCGGCGGCCACAGGGTGCCAAGATCTCCCTTGAATCTGGATACCCATCAGACAGATTGGATGAGCTGCAAAGCTGTTTGTACCACAGATGGCTGATCACTAGAAGTGACTTCCCTTTTTTCCTTCCTGGAACTGTCATTGTGTCTCATCACCAAAACCACTTGAGAGCGAGGGTGTGTTTCATATCGTGTTTGTGTGTATGAGATTAGAATGGGGGTGCATGCAGGTAAATGTGAGCCTGTTTGTGTCTAACTTGGATTGTATGAGCGTGTGGAATATTAATGAAGCACTCGAGGACAATCACAGATTTATTTGAATAAATAGGGAAACTGTTTTAATTGTAGAAGTTCACTAAACTGTTGGGATTTGACAGGAAAAGGAACGCTACCCCTCCATACAAAGTGTTGAGTAGATCATGAAACAAGCGAAGCTGGAGCTTGGCTGCTGGGTGGCTTTCAGAGGAATGTCCATCTGTCTGCTTCTCTTCTCTGTAGTGGAATTTCACACAAAAACATGCGTGTAGATATTTGCCAGCGGGGTACTGTATGTGCACAGAGCACACTTACTGTGGGTTCTTCTCCTTCTTTTCACATTATTTCATTTTAGAAGGTGAAAAAATAAATCCTCAACTATGAAACTCTGACAATAATCCTTGAAATTATTATTTATAATATTTTCATGGGGTATTTGTGGATTAAAGCTTTGACAACAACAGTGACTAAATATACCTCTCTCTTTTCCAGATTTATGAGGGCTTTCCTGGAGGCTAACGGGGCCTTTTGAGACTATGCAGGCAGTTCAACTCTTCTTTCTCACCAGCCTGCTTTGCACCATTCAGCTGGAGTTTAGTGAAGGGATGGACTTCCCATCAGGTGAGAATCTCCTTTATAGAACAAGTGAGAAAAAAACATCTGTTGCTCACTTCTGGATAAAAGCACTTTTAGTCATTTTGTTTTATGATTGATGTTGCATCCATCAATCAGTAAGAATGCTCAGTATTGTCGGCCATTGACACGGAAACAGTGTTTTCTCTGTGTGTTTGTCAGCAAAATATTTCATGAAAACAGATTTTTGCAAAATTCTCACAAATGTATAATTGGATAAACAATTACAACTGATTAACCTTTGGAGAAAATCCAAATCAAGATGACATCACAGCTATTACACAGAAATAGCTATAGTTCAGGCAATGTAGCAGATTTTGCACTATAATTTTGGGTGTTGGTAGTTGGAGGTCTTACAAATGCTTTCTCATAGGATCTTTGCTCAAAAATATGTCCTTAGGTCAAACATGTATCATTAGGGTCAACATCAATCACTGGATGAAAATGAAATGTTCACATCTTCAGCTACCTTTAAGTGTCAACCCAATCAAAGGTGACCACATCCTAAGACAACCATAACAAAATAACTCAGTCAATTTTACAGATATTGAACTTTGGTTCTTAAAGCCTGATATTGCACATGATATTTGCTTAAAACTTAGTTTTTGACTCTTTGACTCTGGACAGATTTGATAAAAGTCCTAAAAAAGGAGTCATTACAATATAATTCAAGATGGCTACCATGCCTGTAGTATCTTTAACTCAATCAATTTTACAAATTCTGACCTAAAATTTCACATGGTCATAGTTTAGAGTCATGCACTTATAGGAGTGCTAACAGTTTGTGAAAGATTTTATGATCCTGTGTGGGATCATACATCATTTTATTTTAAAGATTGAACCAAAATTCCATTACTTTTCAGAAGATGGTCTCATTACAGTGGTATGCTCTCCTTTAAGGAATGCCAGACCTTTAATTCAAAGCCATTTCTGAATATTTTTCATGATTAAGAAGAGCTAAATGTGCTCAGTGAGTTAGTTCACAAATAAACATTTTTTGTCCATTCTAGACATAAAACTAGTGTCTGTAACTTAAACTGTAAAGGCAGAGATTGTTGTGTGATTTTGATGTCACATGAAACAGCATATCAGTCCTTTATTGCCAATGAAATGACAAACCAATGGCACCCTCTAGTGGTGAAACTTCAAAACAGTAATCCTGAATGTTTTCTTTTTATTATTCTGATATATTCTCACATTCACTTTATTTGTTGTGACTCCATATTTATCTCCAAAGTGTCATAAAATAGTCTGCAGAGATTGTATTTCCTTGAACCTGACATGGAATTACCTAAAGAACTTTAACAACGTTAATAGAGAAGATTCTCACAAAAGAAAAGAGCAGAAAAAATGATGTTTGGAAGTTGATCAGCCATTATGCTACACTTGACTATGGTCATACTTAAGTTAAAATCTCACTGTTGTTTTATTACCCTAAAAACAGATGCAGAAAAACACAGGGGAAGTCGTGAGGTCATCACTCAACCACCTGGTTTGGAAACTGATCAAAACAACAATGTTGGATATAAAGGTAATGTGATGCTTTCTCTCTAAAGTAAAACCTTCATGCTGAGGGAGATTTTTAGTTTTCCTATAATGTATTGTAAATCATGACTTTTGTCATTAAGAACTCTTTTCGGTCCCATTGTTGGTTACATCAGGTTCATGCCTCTGGATACATTCCCCTGCTCTTTCACTGACATGACAGCAGAGTGGTTCCCTCATACAAACACAAAATTCTGCAACAACACTAATAGTTGCTATACTGGATTTGGTGACAGTCAAAGCAGCAGTCTGGAGCAATACGAGCTCTGTGTCAACTTTTTATTCTGCTAAAATCAACCAGTAGATCAGAAGATGGCAACACTTTGGTCTGAATTTGCACTGAATCCAGCAAGCAGCCTGTTATGATGATTCAGCATGTTTTATAGATATTTAAAGAGACATGAAGCCAAAAATAACCAGTGAGTATTTGCAGTCTCCTCTCTCTTGTTTTTCTTTATTTTGTTGAACTTAATATTCATTCAAAGCTTTTTTCTTTTGTCTTAAAGGATGGTTTGCAATAAGCCCAGACAAAGCCAGCTGTCTGTGTGAACGCGCTGCAGGCTGTGCTGACTCTGTATTTGTCTTTTGAAGGATACAGTGTTGAACCCAGGAAGAGTTCTTTGTTTCCTTTTGCTGACAAAGCCTCTAATACTACATAATGCCAGTTCAGCTGCTGCAGACTGAAAGTGCTGTGTCCAAAGCCACACCATCCAATCCTTTCCCCCCCTTTTTGCTCTGACATTTTACAATAAGGGCTCTGACACGAGACGTACTGAGGTGGAACTGTTCTCCTGTCACTTTAGTGATTTCAGTTTGTGCCAAACCAGAGGAAACATGAAATATCACACATTGGTCTAGGGATGTACCGATACGGATACTGGTATCGGTACATACTGGTATTGGTATTGGCCCGATACCGATATTGGTTAAAGTTACCTGATACCAGGAACCGATACCAGTGGCTTCACTGTCTGTGACTTGTGATTTCTGTTGTAGTTTCCTATATTGAACACTAGGGGGAGCTATTGAGCTAAAGAGGAACAGTATGGGTTGAGAGCTGGAGATGGTGCCAAATAGTTCATTTTATTTGGTTTAAATGTGAAAAACTGCAATAATTTCACTGTCAAATCACAGAGAATGGTTATTTTTCACCTTATATTTTAGTTTTGTGATCATTTTCATTAAAATATTTTATTTTTTTTAAATCTAACTCAGTTATTTGTTGTAAAAAGCAGAGAAGAAAAAATAAAACCTGTATTACAATTCGTTGCCTTTTTTTGTGTGGTAGAAGTATCGGTATCGGTACTCGGTATTGGCGAGTACTCAAGTATCGGTATCGGATGGGTTTTGAAAAAAGTGGTATCGGTACATCCCTACATTGGTCGATATTTTAGGTACATCTTGTACCAGGTTGGGGCCCCTTTTGCATTTAGAACTGGATTATAATCAGACCAGTAAATATTTTTCCAGTCTTCTCTTGTCCAGTTCTGGTGGTCCTGTGTGAACTTTAACCTCCCTGAAGACACCTGGCATGGTCCCAGGTCTGTAGTCCATCTGCTTCAACATGTTGAGGTTCAGTAATGCAGTTCTCTGTCTTGATTGTGGTTAGTTGAGCTACTCTTGCCTTTCTATCATCTCTCCTGTGACCTCTTACTTCAACAGGGCATTTTCATCCACAGAACCACCCTACTCACTAGATATTTTCTCATTTTTAGACCATTCTCTGTAAACCATGGCAATGGTTGTGGGTGAAAATCCCCAGTAGGTCAGCAGTTTCTGAAATACTCAGAATAACCCGTTTGGCACCAACAACCAAACCACCAAAAAACATTCTTTCTTCTCCTTTCTGTTGCTCAGTTTGAACTTCAGCAAGTCATCTCCACCATGTTTAGATGTCTATTGAGTTGCTGTCATGTGATTGGCCGATAGGTTGAGTGTGCGTATTTATTTCTTTTGATAATTTAGTAATTTTTTTATTGTAAATTAGTAAATTTGTATTAAATTATTGCAAATTTGTATTAAAAGTAGTTCTCAGGATCAACAAAAACTATCCTCCTATTTAAATCTGTGACCCAGTGATGGCCCTATGGCAGTGAGTTTGTGGCCTTTGAACACACTTCCAGGTCCTAATGACAGATATGACCATCAGATTGATGCCAGTTTGGAGACTGAGAAAAGCAGAAGGTGTGGGCACCTCCTCAGTGTCTCTGACTGCGCTGTGGAAGGACTGGTCATCTTGTTTTTTGCATCAATGCACTGGCTGATCCAGTAAACAAAAGCAAGAAGGGGTGACAAATAAGCAAAGACACAAACAAGATATCCAGGAAGCTGTCAGGAGTCTCATCAAGGAAAGTGACAATAATCACAATTTCCACACAATGTTCTCTCTCAGCATCCTCATATAATAGGATTATTTCAGTGTTTTGTTTGTATTTTTTATGGGTAGAACACTAAACAGTGACTAATAGAGGACTAACTCAGGCCAAGTTTGTTACTCTGAGGAGAGTCCAAATAATCAATTTTTTCCATAAATGTATATTTTTTATTTTGGCTTTGTTCTTTTTTTTTTTTTGGTAAATCTTTTCTCTCCTGGCCGAGAACCAGCTGGATAGCTACTCTGGAATGAAATAAACAAATAAAAACAATATTAGCTCCCAGTCTTTGGCACAGGCTCCTTGAAATCCTTGCCATCTTATTTGCTTTGTTGCCATGAAGATGTGCATCTTTTTTTTAAACACCATCTGTTCCTATAAAATCCTAAAGTTAAAGATGGTTTGGATTGTGAAAAATCCATCAGAATTCATAAATTATACATTTGATTTTGTTTAATTCTACTGGTATTATGTAGAAAATCAAACAAACCTCCACCTAATAGAGGAGCTCCACATATGGACCCATGTCCTTTTGTTTGTGACTATACCCCACTGTGACAGAAAGCAGCTTATTCCCAGAAATGCCCTCAAATGAGACTAATTATGCCACCGCTAAAAAAAACCAAAAAACAAAACAAAAAAAAAACAAGACTTAATTGTCCTCTACTACAATACAATGTCACAATTGTGACCAACGGGGATGCAAGAGAATCAGTGTGGATAATATTTGGTTGCAAGAAATGGAATAAAAAAGTGAACAAATAGTCGCCCCGTTGGGAAAATAGGCATGCTATAGCAATGTGCAGCAAACAATCAAAATGGAACCAACAGCGACTAATATGGCACAACAGCTCAGAGATTTCTGTGCTTTTGTGCTGCTTGAAACGTGATGAACAGAAGCTGGAGGGGAAAAAAGGGGTAAAAGCAAAAAAGCAAGAGGTGCCTTTGAATGAAAAGGAGGGGAAAAAAATTGAGCGCATGTTTTATAAAAGCTGACAGAAGCTCGTGGTGAGACTGTAATGCCCCATATTTTACTGGCTGTTTACCAGCTGCGATGCCTCGGCTTGTGAGGCTGACTGCATTCAGCAGAGCCACCAGTGGTCCAACGCACAATTAAAGGATTTGAGGGTAGAGGGCAGTGAAGGCCAAGAAAGTTGTTTTTTTTAGTTTATACAGTGCTGTGAAAAATGTATTTGCCTCTTTACAAATGTCTTCTGTTTCAGCATTTTCTCTCATTTAAATCAGCAAGAAATTTCCTGTATTAGACAAAAAAAAACAGTCCCAGATTTGGACTTTTCTAAGTCATGGACTTCAAAGTGTTTTACATTTACACGCTGATGGCAGTAAACTACATTGTAGCCACAGAAGCAAACAGGCACCACTAGACCCTCTGACCCTCATGTGGTCTTGCCTAAAGACACAACAACAAAGTGTTGCAGATTCAATCCAGCAACTCTCCAATTAAGATAATAGTAGTTCATCTGAGTAAATCCAAAAAGTTATCCAAACCAACTTATATGTGAACAGTATTTGACCTCTAAACATAACACATTTGGCAGCAACAACAGCAATCAGTCATTTGTGATAATGGTAATGAGTCTTTCACACTGCTGTGGAGGAATCTTTTGCAGAATTGTTTCAATTTTGCCACATTGGAGGGTTTTCCAGCATGCACATCTGTTTAAGGTCAAATGTCAGATAATCTCCTTCAGGATTTTACTCAGTTCATCTTTTCTGATATGTACATTTTTTTATTAAAAAAAAAAAAAAAGAAAAAACACAAGAAATCTGTAAGGGCGTGAACATGCCTCTGTTTGTGATTTAAATAAATACAGGAGAATATGTTCTAATTAAGCTTGTCTAATTATTTTCAAGTTTTAAAAAAATTAAGTTAAATGGATGAAGCTAAAATGATAAAGCTGGTGTTTTTATAAGGTGTCATGAAGAGTCAAGCTTATATTTTGAATAGATTTATTTGTTGATTTGGCAAAATTGGGGTGCAAATCATATTTAATCTTAAATATTTAAATTTAGTATTAAAACTAAACCTGATCACATATTATTTGGTTCAAGTTCCAACATATTTTTTTAAGCATTCATGAGAAATAATGGAGACAATTCTTTTCTAGTCAGATGCGATTCTGCTCTTCTGCCAGCAGAGGGAGCGCTAACCCGCTCAGACAACAAAGACATTTTTGAGGTTTACCATGCTGGAGAGCTCTGCTCATGCAGTTTGTAGAAGGAATGTGTCTGCCAAAATTTTGCCTCATTTTCAGTAAAATAACCTAAAATATTATGATTATTGCAGCAATTAGGCATAAATTTCCAGAGCAAATGATTTCTTGTGATTTCCCAGGAAGGGTCAAAGGGTGAAATCCTAACTCTGTGTGTATTTTGTCACAGGGTGAGGAACTACTGAGCAGCTGAGGCTCAGTGTGGATCATTTTACTGCCTCATTAAAGGCTAGGTATTTTTTGATGCTGTTCACTTTCAGCGCACGTTCCATTTGATAGGAGAACAGAATAAATCATTCATCAAGGTCACATTAGGCTCACTTTCAACAGAAGGCGCACTTTAAAATAGCAAATGTTGGAGAAGAAGCATTTTTAAAGCTTATTTTTTAAAACAGCCGCTCAAAAATGATTTACACTTTAAAAAAGATATTTATTTCTTACAGTTTCTGTCTCAGTTTAGAAGCACACGTGCAACTTTGCCATATTTAAGATATTTTAATGTTCTCCTTCCATATTTGACTTCATTTCATACGCGACCAGCTTTAAGCAAAGCCCAGTGGAGCCTCGCGCTGTCAGAGGATCCTCGTGTGGTTAAATGGTGCCTGACCCACAGGAATCTCCTCAGCACAACAGAAAAGCCTCTGAGTGGGGAGGAAAACCGAACCCGCTCCTATGGACGCGCGCAGAGACGCACGGCGCCTCATCCAACCAGCATCCAGCCCAAAGAAACCGGGGCTAACACGGATCATTTAAACCTTTAAAGTGAGCGCAACCGGACGCTCCCGTTCTGAGAGCTCTCTCCAGAATAGAAGAATTAAAAAAAAAACGAAAAGTCTACATGTGATCAAGAAAGGGAGAGAGAGAAGGAGAGAGAGAGAGAGAAGGAGAGAGAGAGAGGGGGGTAGCGCGTGGACTGGAGAGCGGAGGAAACCCATGAGTGGATTTTACTTGTGGCGTAACCCGCAACGATGCCTGCGACTGATCTGAACTTTGATTTAAATATTTATCCAGCCTCAGAGGAGCAGTTCCATTATTATAGAACAGTTTTATTAGAGTGACTCTCGGAGTTGAAGAGAACTGTCCTCCATCCGGATCTCGTCCGCCGGCTCTGCTGCTCAACTTCCAGACTCATTTGAATGAAACGGACACCGAGCGCAGCCTGGCTGGATTAAGAAAGAGATGTCTGTCTGTTTCACAGGGATTTACCTTCTACTGACTCTGCTATGGACTTGTTCAGGTATGAGCTGCTTATTCTAAGTTTTGTTTAATTTCCCATGGAGTGATTTACAAAAAAAAAAAAAAAAAAAGGAGACAACAGATTGTGCCTGAACACGTTTAGCCTACCTGTATGTGCCCCCCTGACCTCAGGCTGCTCAGACTGATACCTCTGTTTCCTCATGTTTAAAACTTGATCATGACACTCACATCAAATCCAAAGCTGGTTATGTTCCATATTAATCCTAGAGTTATCCAACATGAAACCCAGGTGTTTGGTTTGGCAGTTTCTACCTCTTATGTTGAAATGTAATGCCCCGCTTAGGTCATGTATTCATGGAAACATGCATGCTACATGACTGTGTGCCTGTTCGGAATAGGTGTAGCAGAACACTGTATATGTATGATTAGATCACTTCTGGAATGCCAACTACAGGAAATCACTTTTTTGAATGTTTTAATAGTTCTTCACATTTCCTTCTGGCACCACTCCTACTCTGCAACACAAAGACAGCTGCTGGGAACATTACAGTGATGGAAACAGGCTGAGAAAAGAAAATGCTTTTTGCACTCAAGATCTTTAACTAAGTGATGCCTTTCTGTAGTGGGAGTCTTTTATTGACTTGTGACAACTGAAAAAAGTTTTCTTACTTCATTGAACATTGTTGAATACAACCTTATATTTAGGCGTGATCCTTTTACACGTCAACATTTCAAATTGTTGTCAGACAGCAGACTTGTTTAACACTTACTTATTAATTCAGCAGTGAGCTGTAAAAGTTAATTTCTGCATTACAAGTAAAAGTGTCTTTTTTTCTTTTAGAATATTAGTTGATCTGCATGATTGGGGTGAAGAACACTGTCTGTTACTTTCTGCTGCAGTTCTGTTCATAAACAGATGATGTCACTAATGAAAAAATAATGTGGTAAAACAACCAAGGAAGAGGTGCACATTAAAAGAAGAGTGTGCATATACAACATGTTTTCAATCTTTGGGGTTATTTTTTTTTGTTGAATCTCTGAATTGAATAATAAATCTGTTGCATTTTGGATATGTTGAAATCTAAAATCAGGCCATTTAAAGCAAAAACGGATGTAAAGAGTATGTAACCCAAATGGGCTGCATGATTATTGAAAAACTTAGGATTACAATTTTATCAATTTGTGAGGATTAGATCAATTGTGACCCTCCTCTGTTTGTTTTGTCATCATGATGCTCAGAACTACGGGTGTATTGGCAAGAATCTGGCGATATGATATGCATCACGAGGGTCAATATTACAATATATTGCAATATTTAATAATTTAATTGTTGGAAAACTGTTGCAGCTGAACAGAAAAGTTAGCCTCTTCAGTTGTCCGCTGAGCAGAATCAGCTTTATGCTAAAATGAGCCTTTAACGCTAAGTCGTCATGGTATCTAGCTACATATGCTCACAGATTTGTCGTGTTGCCTGTGTATTTTACATAGATTTTACAGACTGCATAACTCCTGTCACACTCTTTACTACATGTCTTTGTTTTGAAACCAAAATGTGTCCACACACACATTTTGCATGTAGATTGCAAATAAAAATATCTATATTGTGCTTTAATAATATCAATAATATAATATTGCGACATGAAATACTGCAAGTATAAGTACATCAATTTTTTCCTTACACCCCCTACTTACAACCCTCCATGTGCTTTAGCATCTCAACCACTATCTTTTAAGTTGGGCAGTGAAAATCCATGAGATTGACCAAACCATTGAGATGTAGAATCTATGGGACCTGAAATATGATAGCCTGAGTTAATGCAGTCCTTTGTGATACTGATACCATGCACATTGATATTGTGATAACATTTCCCAGAGTTGTTGAGTTTATTAAAACCAGCAAGCCTGAAATAAAGGTTTACACAAAGATGTTATTCTTTGTTTTGATTGCTTCATCAAATTCAAAATCTTCTCTGCTCTGGATTATTGAGAACAAAAGCTGTGTCATTTATTCGCTTGTGGAAACCCCCCAACTAGCAACAAGAGCTGAAAATGATATGTCCTCTAATAACTCTGCATCCTCCTTATCAAATAACATTGTTAAATAAATCGAGGATCATTGTACTTATTGCACTAGCGAAGCTAATACTTAATCTCATTACATTAGCATTAAGTAGTCGAGCTCCTCTGAGGCTTATTTTAGCGTCTCATCCGAGTGTTATCAGCGGAGAAGGAGGTACAGAAGCAGCTCAGAGACCAGCGGAACAACTCAGCTTAATTCCATCACTGGTGTACGCAGTGATCCCACAGGGGGGCGTTTTAACAGAGACATGTGACTCGTTGGATGCACACAGGTCAGGGTTCGCATGTACTCACTCGTGTTGTTTTGGTGACCGTGCCTTCAAAACCGTTGTGTCTCAAAATGCTGCAGAACCTTACAAAGGCTTGATTGGGAAAAGCTGGCCTGTTGTGTCAAACTCTAAGTTAACAAGGATCCCTGTGGTCTGGGTGACGGTGACAGTGATGAGCCGGATCCCAGCGCTAATGAGGACTTGGCTGACAGGACATCTTTGTACACCAGTTCTTTTGTTGTCGGATGAATTTGTCAAAATTCTTTTTTTTTTTGTTCACCCGTGGAGATGATGCAGCTAATAAGCTTCTGGACACCTGTTTGTCTGGAGAGCATCTACACACATTTTTCTTACCATGGACACTTTCTGGGTGTCAGATATGATGTGCGAGGTGTTCTTCCAGCTTTGAACTGAGCCAAAATTTTTGGCATTTCATTGTTTTCATCTCATTTATTTGTTTATTTGGATTCATCAAAAATAGAAGTTACTTCAAACAAACTTTTACAACATAAATGATTCATTCATTGCAATTCCAAGCATCGATAAATTTAGAAATCATAAAATCAGGTCACGCCAAATGAACAGCGTATGACACAAGTGTTTGCTTATGAGAATATTGCCCACCAGGAGCAGTTGGAGCAGAATAACAAGGAAAGCATCCTGTCCTCTCAAACCCCTGCAGATGTTGCAGGGATTGTTTGGTTCTGCCTGAATGTGCATGAATGCATATGTAATGGTGTTAGCGTAAGCCAGTTTTTTTAATGAGTGTTTTTCGGATCGTCTGCTGAAAGCCGTGATTCATGATTGCTTCCCTTGTTTACTCACTGGTTTCCTCTGGAGCTGTGAGTGTGGTTGCTAACCTAAGGAGAATTAAGTTACTGGGAGCTTTGACAAGTGCCTGTGGGCCTGGAGTTCACAGGTCATCACATCCTCACAAGGACACACACATAAATGCACGGACATGCACACACAAACAAAGTCTAAGCTACATTTGCACACCCAAGTCTTTATTTTCAGGGGGATCGATTTCTGTCTGCTTGCCTGTTTCTGTGCCTGGAGGACACTCCCTTCATTTCTACTATTTCATTCATTCATTTTTCCCCACTCATTCCAGTTTAGTTCCTTTGTTCAGATTTTAGTTATTTGCACAGATTCATCTTTGGCGCTCAGTTTCTTTAAATGTTTAAACAAGAGCTCATCTGGACAGAGGAGTGTCTGAGCTCAGACATTCTCATGGGTTTGTGGTTTACTCCTGGTAGTTAGTCCATCTTTGGCCTTTGTTTCCTGTTCTGAGGTCAGTGTCCAGCTATCAGTCTGTTTGCTGAGGCACTTGGGATAAGTGCTTGTGTAAATAAAGCTGTTCTCCACAGCCTTGACGTTTTATATATCCGTGGCCAACGGTTTTGAGAATGACATAATGTCACAACGTTTGCTACCTCAGTTTTTATGATGCTAGTTAGCCAAGTGTTATAGAGATTCATTAGAAAATAATTCCAAAGTTCCTCTTTGCCATGAAACTAAATCTAATTCCAAATGACATCAGGGTGCCCTATAAGTTCAATAAGTAGCAGGACTATCTTCTAAAGCAGTTCAGCTGCAGGATCAGGGCAACAGCAATGCAGAGCAGGCTGAGGAATGGCAGCAGACGGATGTGAGTGCATATGCAGTACAGTGAGGAGAAGAATTTCAGAGGGTGGCCTGGTGTCTAGAAGGGCAGCGAAGAAGTCACTTATCTCCTCTGTCAAATACAGACTGAAATTCTGCAAATGGTTCACAGTCTGGACTGCTGAGGACTGGTAGAATGTTCAGTGATGAAACTCCTTTCAGATAGTTTGAGGCATTCAGAAATGGGGAAGAGAAGGTGATCACTACCACCAGTCCTGCGTCCTGCCAGCAATAACGCACCCTGAGACCATTTGGGTACAGGGTTGCTTCTCAGCCAACAATGTGAACTCACTCACGACTTAGCCTCAGAACACAGCCGTGAATAAAGAATGGGACCTAAACATCCTCCCAGAGGAATAACAGTTCCGGTGGTGAACATTTCCAGTATGGTGTCTAAAGTCATAACAAAATAATTCAGGGAACAAAACTTCAACATTTTAGTTCCTTGTCCAGAAAACTCTCCAGACCTTAATCCCATTGATAATTTATGGTTAATCCTCAGGAGGCAGGTGGACAAACAAAAGCCCACTGATTCTGACAGACAAGCATTGATTATGAATAATGGGCTGCCATCATTCAGGATTTGGTTTAGAAGGTGATTGACACTTTGCCTGAGTGAAATGTAGATGTCTTGGAAAAAAAGGATCACTTTAAATTTTGACTCTTTGATTTAATGCCATGTAATTGTCAATAAGAGCCTTTGGAACTTATTAAATTCTTCTATTTTTTGACTTATGTTTGGAATAAAAGATGATGCAGTGTTCCTGAAAGATTCCCATTTGAGCATAACTAGCGAAATACTATTTTGAGAAGACAGCTGTAAAGGTCACAGTAGTGTGACCTGAGGGATGCCTCTTGAGCTCACCATGGTGACTCATCTCCTCTCCACTCAGGCGGCCAATAATCAATTGAATCAATACGCCTCCTGATAGATCTTAAGCCGCCTTTTTCTGTTCATGCTCAGGCAACTCTGGAAAATAGATGCGCTCTCATACATATCAATTAGGCTAGCTCTGACCGTTAAACCTGAGATTAGCTAAAATAACAACAAAGAATGCCTGAGTGTTGCGAGAGCACACATCACTAGTGCACATTATCCCTTTGCCGTTTCCTCGATCCGTCTCATCTTTCTCCTTCATTTGTCTCCTGTCATTACTGACGGGGTTCAAAGCACTTTATTTGAAGGCTGCTGCATAAAGAACTGTTTCCCACCAGAGCATCTCTCACAGAAGAGGCAAAACATGCATAAATTGCTTTAATTAGCACATCTAATATTAGATAGTTGAAATGCCGTGGAGTGGAATAGAATTAAAGGATGAATCCGCAGTAAGGAAAGAGCTTGTGTGCAGTAATATTCATTCTAGCTAAAAGCTTTCAGTGTGACATGTTTTTACACACTCCTTCTAAAACGTGAAATGTTTTTTTAATCTGTAGAAGGCAATTTTAGTAAACACATTTGACATAGATGCTTTGGAGAACAAGTTAAGACAGGCTTCCTGTCAGGCTAGCCTGGTATTAGGTGACAGATGAGTAGAAGGTGCCATGATTGTGTTATTTTTTTGTGTTTTTTGGTAGCTTTACTTGAAATCCAGGTACTCAGATGAATTCCAACAGGCTTGATGAGAACAGCTGAATGTGTTTCTTCTTCTTTTGGCTCGTCTCTCCCTTGCAGGCCTTCAGCCAGTGATGTGAGCAGGTTGATCAAAGGCCGGTGAGAGCACCATGCCCTGAGGACGCTGACCTTGTGATTACAGAGAGTGGGTCATATAACATTACCTTCATTAGGCAGAGTTTGACATTGGAATGTAGGCTCTCAAAGCATCTTTAGCATTTTGACAGTAAGTCTCATTAGCTAGTTGGAGAGCATGCGGAAGATGAGCGCTCTGTGCAGAACTCACCATGGTGATAATAATGCCTTCTACCAAAGCTGTGACCGTCTTTTATTCATCTGCTTTGTGCGAACAAGGAAAAGCATTTTGAAAATGCAAGCTTTTTTGTTTCTTTTGTGTATTGGTGAAGCTTACTCGCCATTTTTCACATGGTTTCTCAGGAAAAAAGTATTTTCTTCCCATCTCATAACAACACTAAGTAAGGAATGTTGGAAAGAATTTTATTTCAAAAGATTTTTCCTTGTCTTACTTTTTGAAGACATGACTTTTGTTTGAGAAATGCAGTCATGCAGGAAAGGACAGTCAGTCTTCAAAAGAAACAAAGAGATAACTGACCTCTAGACTGTCAAAAAACTAAGCATAATGTGAATTTAAATTTTATTTCTTGGACATAAAAAGCTTGGAATGTGATCATCCCTGCAAGAATCTAGTGATAATAGGGTTGTGCATGTAGCAAAGACATAGTTTTTGTAATTTTGTAAATTTTAGTATTAATTGTTCAAGCAGTATTATATATTTTTGGTGGGTTCATAGTATGTGTTATTATTAGTGTATTTTTGTATGATTTGTCTTTTGAATTTGACCATATGCATGAGTTTTAGTGACAATTTTATATAATCTCTTCTCATTACCTGAAGTGTAATGTTATTAAATATTGTAATATTAGTAGTAGGATTAAGCACACTTACATGTTTGACTATCTGTAGATGATTAATTTTTTTGGGTTATTTTAGAGATTTTTTTAAAGTAACTAAATCTGAATTTTTAAATATATTTTAAAGTCACCTTAAAGGTTTATAAAATAATATTTGCACAAACTGGTGTGAAATTTATGAAATTGGAGTTATGTGGTGTGCATTTTTAATGATCCCCACTATTTTAATAAAAATAATTAAATATTAAAAATGACCAAACTTGAATATAAAATCACATTTCCTAAGGGCAGCAGGAGTTGAACAGAATAAGGGGGAAAAAAGGAAAAAAAAGTTGAATAGAATAAAATATTTATGTGCAGGGAAGCCGAGGAGGTGAAGATGACAGCACTTTGTAGCGTCAGAACATATTTATCAGCTAAAACAATGACTTGTTCAAATGAATTCAACTCCCCAACAAACTGCTGTCATCATAAAACAACTCAAATTTCTGAAATGTTATAGTTGATCCTGCAAATGTTATTTTATAAATACCTTTACACTGCTATGTGTTACATGATTATTTCAGCTGAAATATTAAGATGTTTTTGCCAGACGCGACTTCCTGACAACAAAGAAGTTTATAAAATAAAGTTGAATGAACTGCTATGAAATTTTAGACATTGAATATCACTTTGTGAAGCTATGGGGGTAAAATGGGTCAAACTTGTACAGAAACACTTTTCATAATGGCTTAATGGCTCAAATTCTCTTCAAGGGACTGGGTAACTCTGTCTCTGGGTGAGCTTCAAGTATTTTTCTTCATCAGTTGATGCTCCAGGCAAAGTCTCTGTCCTATAGTATGAGTTAGCTCACATCTGGACTGTCACTACCAGGGGCGCAGTTACGGCTAATAAATGTGGGTCATGCAGATATGTAATGACACAGCATTGAGCTTTAATGTAATTAAAATAGACTGATTAAGCTGCTTTAGCAGAAAATGTCTTAAAAAAACAATTGTTATAACTTCTTAGCTTCAGGTGACCTCATCTGCAGAGTTTAGTATGTTGGATGATAAGATATGATGTAAAATTCTCACTCAAACTGTGATTAAAATTTCGTATTGCTAACTGCAACTGTTTCAGACCAATTCATGCTAGAACAGTGGACCTAAATAGGAAAGCCATGAGACATTTTGTGCCCCCCCCAAGCTGTGAGTCTTTCAGTATATCCATGTTTCCATACCGAGGCGGCGCAGTATTGTATGCACTGTGTTTTACAGTACCGGGAAGACAAGATGCTGTCATCTCCATGGCAACAATGTCACTGGACATACCACTGCAGCACCAGCGTCCCGTTTTTACTTTCACTTTGCTCTGATAGTTTGCTTGTTTGTTCCTTGGAAGTTAAAAATTGGTGTGCTTCTAATTTGCTGCAAAAAGAAAAGTAGTGAAAATCAATAGTTCAAAGATGAATGAACAGTTTGCATTCATTCTCCCTCCAACCAGCAGTAGACTGATGTGCCTCATTTACCAGGAGACCACTGCCATGATAAAGGTTTTCCATTTGAAACAGCAAAAAAAAAAAAAAAAGAGTTTTCCTTTAGAGCTCTTGATTTCTTTGTTTAGCGAACAATTCACTGGAGGGGTTGATTGTTCTTGTTGAACTAAAATGGACTTTTGATTTTATTTTTGCACATAAGTTATTTTTTAATTTGTTAGATGCTTAAACTGTTTCTTAACCACCACCAGTCCCCGCTAGAATAGCTTTAGATTTATTTTCCTTAAAAATAACAAACCACTTCTGTGCAAATTCACTGTTATTTCATGAGAAGTTTCTCTCTCTCAAGCTCTGCCTGAGTGATAATCAATGTCCTATACAGCCACTTTACTTTTCACTGAACGTTTAATGGAGTGAAAATAAGCCTCTGAGATTGGCTGCTGGCCTTTTACAGGGCAGCAGCGCTCTCAGGTGTATCTCATCACAAATACAGGAGGTAAGCTCCGATCTATCACTCACCTCTGGTTTTTCGCTCGCCGTGCTGGAGTAATACGTAGTGTAAAGTCACAAAACGGACACAGAGGATGCTTATCTCAAGAGGGTGTACTTGGATTAGCTAAAGAAGGCATGAGCACGGTTGGGAATAAACAGTTCAGGCTGCTGTTTTGTCTCCATAATTCAATTAAAATGTCAGAGAACTGACTCGAATCCTTCTGCATGGATTCATTCAGACTGCAGGAGTATTTAGTGAAGGCTCCAATATGTTCAGCCCTCCCTGGGTGTCGTAGACAGCCTGATGGATTTGCTCTCCGGTTAAAGCGTCCCGGTGACCTACTTGGCTCAGATGTTTATCGCACACCGGCAATGTTCTGGTTCGAGCATACCCCGGGGAATTAATTGCTTGTTAGCTTTCCGGTGACCATTTAACAGATGGCAGCCCAAAATTTTTTTCTTTTTTCTTTCATGTTTCTGTCACATACCTTTAGAAATAAAGGATATGACCAAAGATAAACACACAAGAGACGTATAGTCATTTAATTTGAACAATAAGTCAGTGGATAAGGAATAAATTCTACGTCTTTCTTCTACAAAATGAACAACTTCTAATCTGGTTTCCAAATAATTATTGAGAATGCTTGTGAGTCTGCATTAGGTTAAATCAATGCCTGATCCTGCGGTATAAGCCTGTAAGTGCTTACATTTTTCACTCAGCTCATATCTTGCCCTGAACATCTGGGTGCTGCAGCAGGGAGGTGTTATCATGTCCATGACCTTGACTCGCCTCCCTGAAGACTGCCTCACTGTGCTGCATTGTGTTGTTGGAAGGGCGGCAGGAGAAAGAAACACTGCTCTACTGCCTGAGTTATTCATAACTCACGACTGAAACCGCATGAACAAACCCAGTTTAAAGTCAAAGAAATATAAAAGAAAGTGTGTGGTTTCAGACACCTTGTTTTGGCACAAAAACACTCACACACACATTCCACACGTTCCTGGTGAATGACAGTGTTCAACACTTAATTGCAGTTTATACAGCCTGAGAAAGAATGTCTGGTATTTATTGATTTTTTTTTTCTTTTTTTGAGTGTCTTACTTAAGAAAAAATGAGTGTATATATTTAGAGTACATGCACCGCCAGTGTACTGGCGCTTGAAGATTAGAAAACGGAAAGTCTGCTGTCAAAGTTTAACTGAGTCTGTGTGCTTGAATACATCTGAAGGAGTTACAACTAAAGCTAGGAGAAACATGATAAAACATACTTTACTGACACTTTTCTTGGGCTAAAGTGCTCCAATAAATGAAAATGAATTTTGTACAAAAAAGGAGGGCAGGAAAATATCAAAATATGTTAAAAATCTTAAATAAAAAGAAAACAAGACAGAGCTCAACTCGAGGCACCTGGTGAGATTTTTGTCAGATTGATGAAAGTGTTCTTATTGAGTAAAATAACTGAAATGAGAATAAATGTGTGAGCTGATTGGTTTCTTGTAGGCTCTGTAACGCCTTCCTGAGGGAAACAGGAATCTTCTGGTCTTGTTATTTGATGAGTAGATATGAGTTTAGTCCATCTAATCCAACACAGTCTCACTAAAGATGTTGAGTGAAATGTAAACTATCGATTTGTGTCTTGGATGCAACGCAACACAAAGTTTTGTTTGCCTTCACTAGGAGTTTAGTTCAGTGGGAGTTTGAGACTGTTGTTGTAGGACTAAGTGTTTGGATTTAAATTGCTGTCATTAAAGGGATATTTTTGGTCATTTTGATGTGATGTTCTATCAGATATTCATCTATAGTCAGGACCACATGCAGGTGACATCACTCAAAGTGAGCAGAATCAGAAGTCCTCTGACTGGAGCTGAAAACCACCAGAATACGGCAAGTTGTGGCAAATCAGGTGAGGTGATACAACAGCAGCAGCTCACAGTAGCATAATAATCTGGGCGTTGTTCAGTTGAAACAAACAGCATAAACTAAGCAAATGGTCTCCTGCAAACTTGTAGAGGTCATATAGCATTCTACAGCATTGGTGTGATGATTTTGAGCAAAAGTTGTTTTAAATTATGGAAATTAGCCACTCATTAGTGACTAATCTGTATCGCTGTGAGCATTGCTCCTGTCAGAGAACTACTTCCTGTTTCTAGAGACTTTGCTCAAGTTGAGAGATGTCATCCAGGTACTTTACTGAAGATAACTGAGAGAACAGCATTTTAAAAGGAATAAAATATCTCTTTAAAATAGAGCTAATCTTCTGTGTGTTTACATCTTCTAGCACTCCAGTCTCAAAAATCCTACAGCAGTTTAAGTGAATGCTCGTTTAAAAACCCTTTACATCATCAGAACATTTGTATTACACAGGCTTTAACTTATGGCTGCTTGCAACACAAACAGCAACAGCTGGCTAGAATAAATCATCCTGATGCTGTCAGCTGGAATATCCTAATGTTTCTCCTAGATTAATTGAACAATGTGAAATTAACAGTGATATTTATCAGAATTAGGTTGTTATAAGATGGCATTGATTCTATTTGTGACCCTGCTAGCTTTTAGCTTGTTAATCTGGTAAAAAAAAAAGCTGCTTCTCCAAAGTGAATCTAATAAAGTTTCATCTTAACTTGATATTTCTTTAGTGCAATGCACAGAATTGATCTATTTTTTATTTACATTATTCATTTCACACACAATGTGATCTTACCAGAGGGTGGGTTTGTTGCATAATCAAAAAACATTCAGTGAAAAATGATCTTTTCATTAGTGCTTTCACTTTTTGTTGTTGTAGAAAAAGTGTTCTTAGCAAAGGAGCTTGAACATCTCGCCGCTGTAATTTCCAGAAGTTTTGTTACCTCTCCTCATCAATTTCTGGTTGAAAAACCTCTCTATATAGTTTTTACATTACATTACAACTTGGATTATTATAATTGACTCAAACGGATCAGATAAGGTTAACAGAGAAAAATAAAAGATTTCCATGCATTCTCTCTTTTTTAAATATATTGTCTTTTATTCTCTTCTGATCCCAAGTCAGAGCTGAGCCTTAGAAAAGCATGTTTTAGCTGACATTTCTGCACAATCAGATGTGTTGAAGATACCAGAACCGGTGCAGTGAAGCACAGCAACCACTTGCATAACATTAACCTCATGTCACTCTAATGTTTTACTGCTGTGATAGAACTGTCACATAGTCTAAGAGCTGTCTCTTCTGGCTCTGTGGAGCGTGTTTCAGGTGGCACGGTGTTGGATGGAAATGCTGACAGCATATATTTATATTTCAAACAGGAGATTGTTGGAAATGGAGAAAACATTCTTTTCCAATGCTGACTTCTAATTAAAACATCTAATTAAAAATTTGTTCTTAGTTCCAGTGAGTACCCTCCCTCCAGCCATGCTTTTTGATGTGGCAGTGGTCATTAGTGTCTCACTGGAACTTTTCTCTCCAGCCTCTAAATCCCTCATTTTATTTTCTTCTCTCGTCGTCGACCACGGATAGCTGTCTGTGGTGTAATTTGACTCACGAGAGCAGAGCCATGAACTTCAGAGCTACTGGAAATCTCTTTCTTACCATTAAAAGTTTGGACTTTGATCAACGATCTCTAGCCCATGGGTCAAAAAACCAAAGCTAAATGACTTTCACTGTCTAAAGTTAAAGGCCTTAACAAGACAGAGTGCTTCCATTTATTGCACATTCTTGAGCCCTTTTCCAAATTTGCATGCTTTTCTTGACTCTTCTTGGCTCTTGCTCCTCAAAAATGTCATTGACACAATAAATCCCTGTAATTTCATCAGGTGGAGACTTCCCACTGCAGTTTTGGTGTCAAGAGTCACAAAGCAAGCTAATTGTGTCAGCATCAAAGGGTGACACTATGTCTGCAACATAAACTGCTTTTCTGTTACTTAACGGTTTGCATAAACCACAGAGACAATCATGCACATTCTTTGAGAATTGCATCATTGAATATGTGACGTTTTAAAACGCTGTGTCAGTTCTTTGTTGTCCACAAATCAAACTAACTAAATTAAGGCACTTTTGAATTCAAACAAGAATAATGTCCTCTTTTAATGCTCTCTGAATACATAATGTATCATAAATGACACAGATGTGGACTGATTCATTACCATCAACAAGAAGGTGAATTACATTTATGTTCTATTACAGCCTGTTGAAATGATTTACTATCATTGTCCAATGTTTTTTCCCAATAATCTACACCTGCTATGCCTGAAATGGTAATAGAGACAAGACATTTGAAATCAGGTCCAGTCTCCTGAATTTCACAGCAGTTTATATTAGCGTTGTTTTGTAAACCTTTAAACTTTTGCATTACTAAGTTATTTTGTAAGAAATATGAAGGTATTCCTGCAGGACTTGACCTACTGTAGCACCAGAAGTGCTGCCAGGAAATTCCATGTAAATAACTGTTCTGTGGCATTGACAGCAGTTTAAAAGTTTTTAAATAACATCTCATGAATCTTTGTGAAAGTTTGGAGATGGGTGCATAGTTTTTTAGATGACACTTTGATCTTGTCATGTGTTCAGACCAGCTACTAGCTTTTCACCTGTAGGATGTACAAGCTATTTCTCCAAACAGAGGACTGTTCAGGAAGCTATAGGGTCAAATTCTTTGTAACCTTTAAACACACTTGCAAAATTGTCATAAAAAAGTAAAAACTTTATTATCTGTCAGATTCTTATCAGAAACACAAGGACACTAGGCTTTGACCTGAGAGCTACATGAGTAGAAAGGATGGTCTGACCTGCATCAGAATAGGATTTAATTCTGCTGCACCTAGAGAAGACAAACAATCTTTTTTTCTATTACACACAATCATCCTTTTTGTTGTATTGTGAATAGCTATGGTATTTTTACATGTAAAAATCAGTACAATTCCACTGCAGTGGATTGTGAAAAAACTGCTATTTCACTTGGTAAATTAAGCTGATGTCATCATTTTAAAATTATCAGCATATTTATCAATTTTAATTAGAAATATGTTTAGAATATGTATTTTTAGCAAATAATAAAGTGTTGCCATAGTGATGTCTTTGTGCTACTCTAAAATGATACTGGTTTTTTACAATTAGTTTAATTTTTATGAAAAATACAAATATAAAAGGAAAATGTTTTCTTGTAAATAAAAAGTAACACCTTGGTTTAGTTGATTAAATGACATAAAACTCAGTAAAGTATGCTACACTGTAATTCAAAATCAAATTATCGGCTTTTAAATAATTATAGTAAATATATTTGTGCTAACAGTTGTTTTTTTCCTAATTAGCACTTTTCTTTTTCTTCACATTTTATTTGATTTTCCGAAGTGAAACACATTAAGAAAACAGAATCTCTATTAAGCTGCTCTCTCAGTATCTGTGAGAAAACTGTTTTCACAAAACCCACTTCAGTAATGACTGACTGGAAAAAAGAAGGAAAGAAGGTTCAAAGGTGCAAAAAATTACCTTAGATTTGGATGCATGTACCTCGTTGTGCACCTGTGTGCATGTTTTTGCATGTTGATTTTATGCTGACTGCTGGCCCTTTGCAGATAAAGCTTGGTCTTTTGGGGGGCCACTTGTGGCGGGCTGATATTGCCTCTCAGTAATGCCAGGCAGCTTTGGGAGTTGCACAGACCCTCAGGCATCAGCCCAACACAATTAAGAACAAGGAAAGCAGCATGTGTGCTGTAAACAGGGACCAAAGGCCACACTGGCTGCCTTGTTTGTATTGTTCTCACAGCAGTTTAGTGGTCTAGACTGCGTGTAAAATAGCATTTATATAAAATATTTACTATTTCTTGCTGGCAGCTTTGTGGGTGGTATTGTTTTTTTTTTCCTTTAATTTGGTGTACATGTGTTTTATTTTTTTAAATGAGTGCTTACATCTCCATACTGTTATAACTCTTTGATCACAGTACTACTAGAGATCCAGGCTTTGAGTTGCTTCCAGGATGTGTAACTAAATCAAAAATGCATTAATCAAACAGCCTTTTTACTAGAGATGCACCCAAAAAATCATCTGCTCTTTGGAATTGGCTCATCTGAAACTCAAAAATTAGACATTTTTTTCTTAGTCCATGAATGCAGCTGCAATAATAATAAAGAACTCTGAGATTTTTCTGTGTCCATGCTTGGTCCACTATTGCTAACACTAATCTGGGCTAGCTATAACAGAGCTCCCATGTGAATTGTAATTGGACAAAATTGATGTGGTCAGATCTGTACAAGAATCAGAAACTGATGTCAGCTCACCAAACCAGCATCTTGGAAAATGCTCCAGAAAAGTACAGAAATCAATGATTAATAATTTTTCCTTTTTGTTTCATAGTTGTCTTCTACTGATTGACCAGACTTAAGAAACAAACCTGGTTTTGGTCAGGAAAAGATCATAGTTTGACTTAAAATACCCTCTCCACCTAAACAGATGAAAAAAAAACATGCAAGAGAGATGTAACAACAAACCTTTTCCCCACATTACCAGAATAAGCTTTAATTTCTTTAAACATAAACTGCAAAAATATGTCTTTTCTTTCAACCTGTTGGGACTTATTGGGAGTTTATGGTACCCAAATTTGAGTATTCAACAAAATCCCATCTAGTGCATCACATCTAATGTATCTACAGCTGAAAGAGCCTTGATGTTCACTGCTGGTGTTCTAAGTGCAAATGCATTTTCTCCAACATTTCCTAAAAAAGAGAAATTGTCATAGGCAAAACCCCCCCCCTCAAAACTTTACCAAACAAATCCGAATTAAATTAAAAATCAAGAATTTGTCTGAACCTTTAATGTTTCCTTGATAATGTGCAAACTTTCTTAACATACTACCTGACAGAACAGTTTAAACTTGATCACTAATCAGGTGTCATTGTTACAGAGACCCAGCTGGACCAACCAGCCCAAATAAAAGTCCTGCTGCATGGGGTCTGTATCTTTAAAAAAAAAGTCTACTTTAAAAGTTCTGAATCATTTAAAGAAATTACTTTTTGTTTACATAACTTGCTTTTAGAAGAAATCAACTTTTTTGTAAAATTTCATTCATTTGCAGCCTTTTATGAAAAAACTTAACAGCAACCAGGAGAAAATGAAACAAAGACAATTTTTGGTTTTAAAACTTATAAGACTTATGCTGTTTGATTGAAGAGAACATGAGGGTTGAATGATTTCCCAAATTACACCAACATCTGTTTATTTAATATGTAACTTTTAATTTTAAAGCATGCAAACATTAGCATATTATCCTTTTTTTGCTACAAGCCTCTGCACACACACTTCATTGTTCCTACATGCTGGTCCAAGGTGGAAGGTTGTAATCTATATCACATTTTCTTTTACGAGCTTCCGGAAAACATAGTGAAAGCAGATATGTGAAAGGACATAAAAATTCACCACACTACAAACCCATTTCACAATGTGCAAGGTGTTATCAGAGTGGGTAAACACTTGTCTGTGTGGGATTTATTGGTTGCAAAGGGAATGTAGGAGCTCATCACTCTCCTGCACGGTGGTGATTATCTGCTTTACAAGGCCATTGGCACATTACAGCAAGACCTGCTGGAAGCTGTGTAAGCTACTGTCTGCAGCACCCCCAAAGAACACCAATGTGTTCTCACAGTAGTTAAACTGATAAACAGCTGCAGAAAGACTGTCAAGGATATATAAATTAAAAAATGGGATAACATGGAAAATGCACCCACATAAAAACACAATGTAACCAAATTACAATAGTTCATGTTTTTCTCACTAATTTCATAAAATTTTTGAATATACAGTGTCTATCTCTCCCTGTATGTCAGACCTGCAACATATTTAAACAAAAACATAAAACATAAGTTGGAATATCCATCCATCCATTTTCTGTAGCCGCTTATTCCTCCACAGAGGGTCGCGGGGGAGCTGGTGCCTATCTCCAGCGGCCAAGGGGCGAGAGGCGGGGGACACCCCGGACGGGTCGCCAGTCCATCGCAGGGCCACACAGAGACGAACGAGACAAACAACCACACACCCACTCACACCTAAGGACAATTTACCAGCCCAATTAGCCTGACAGTCATGTCTTTGGTCTGTGGGAGGAAACCGGAGTACCCGGAGAAAACCCACGCATGCATGGGGAGAACATGCAAACTCCACGCAGAGAGGCCGCAGAGCCGGGACGCGAACCCACGACCTCCTTGCTGCGAGGCAACAGTGCTAACCAACTGCGCCACCAAGCAGCCTAAGTTGGAATATCTTTATTAAATTTACTGTACTTTGCATAATGCTTAAAATAATTGTTGAGATCTTTTGAAGTGGGGTTTTGTGACAGCTCTTTGAACACCCTCAGTTTGAAGAAACAGCTTAGCTCTGACTGGGTTGATAAGCTAATGGCTTTTCCAAACTGGACCAAGATCTGAGTAGATTTGAGCCACCTTAAAGACACACTATGAAACTTTTCTTAAGCCAGTATGTGCTAATACAATAATGAAAAGTCTCTCAGCCCCATCTGCTGTTTGTGTCCAGGATACTGCATTTGCAACTTCTAAGTCTCCAGTCCGGTGCCCTGAAGTCTTACAAAGTCACGAATCTCGTGAGGGTTAGCTGTTATGCTAGCATCGGAGTGTTTTTAGTCCATAATTCCTGCTTTTTATCTCTCCCTGCTTGAACACAGCTGATTTCTTTGAATGAGTGATGAACCGCTTCAGTAGAAAGCAATGAAGGCTGAGGAGACATTTTCAACAGTTAGATTTAAGTGTTTCTGAGCAAAGACAATGCTAATGTTTTTATGACAGTGATTTAAAACAGACAATAGGGGGTGCTATACTAGCCAAAACTGCATAGTATGCCTTTAAAACATTGTATTTAATAAACCTTTACACAGTGTTGCAGTTATTTGCATAGATTTCCACTGTTATTGTTTGAAGCAGTTAGTGGTGGAACACATTAGGACTTCAGCCAGTCCAACCAGTTATCTGTCAGACGTGTGCAAATTTTCTTTTGCATCGTTGGCTTGAAAAATGTAGACCTTTATGCAAAATATGTAACTATAACTAGTCAACATAGATGCATTTTTCCATTGCTAGTTCAGGTCAGAACATGGTTTTAAACATTTCAAAAAAAGATTAAACTAGAGTTCATTTATGCATCTTCGGCTTTTTATGGACATAGCTTTATACAACGACCCGATGACATCACTAGTTTATTTGATTATTAGCATATTTAAATATAATACTATTCTTAATTCAAGTTATTTGAAAAAGTGTTATAAAATGCTGTATTTCATGCTTCTGGATCTTCTGAAATCAGTCTCTTTTTCAGAGGTCTTTCTGTGATTCAGAAAATACAGGAGAACAGCAAATAAATCAAAGATGTTTTGTGTGTGTGGACAGGATTGGAAGTGGTATAGTGTGTGGTGTGTGAAGTTGTGTGCTTTGGGTGGTGGGTTACAGAGATGAATGGAATGTAAGATGTAAAGGGGCATCAGAGTTGTGTACCTGAACCCATTAGGGACGTTTGTTTTGTCTTCAGCCTCAGCGGGTATCTTTCTTGTGCTGTTTGTGAGAAAAGCAGATTGATTGACATCTCAGCAGCGGATCAGGGATTAGATCTGCTTTTGTGGTTGTTAGTGTTTGTGTGGTTGGAAGTATTGAGTCATATTTCTATGTCTTATTTAGAAGCAGTGGTGATGCAGTGGCTTCAAATGGTGAAGCTGCATCATAAATGATAGAAACTCACACAGGAGAGAGTCTTGATCAGAGTAAAGATGGACATCCAGAGATGATGTGGTATAAAAATTTATACAGGATGTGTCATTTTATTTCTCTGCTTGTCTACGGTGTGAAAAAGATGATCATCTAAATGATGAAGGAAAAGCACATAAATAACATTAGTATTTTTTACATTTTTTAATTCAGATGTGCACAATCTTCTCCTTCAGGGTCTCGTCTCCGCCAGGAAGACTTCCCTCCTCGCATCGTGGAGCACCCATCAGACCTCATTGTGTCCAAAGGGGAGCCGGCCACTCTCAACTGTAAGGCCGAGGGTCGTCCAGTCCCGACAGTGGAATGGTACAAAGACGGAGAGCGTGTGGAGACGGACCGTGACAACCCCCGCTCCCATCGTATGCTGCTCCCCAGCGGATCCCTCTTCTTCCTGCGCATCATCCATGGACGACGGAGCAAGCCTGACGATGGCAGCTACGTCTGCGTGGCCCGAAACTACCTGGGCCAGGCCATCAGTCACAATGCGTCCCTAGAAGTTGCCAGTAAGTGCTGCTATTTGTGTTGGTGTATTAATGTTGATAACTCTGTTAGACATAACACAACACAGAATACACCTGAAGGGTTTATACACTGGAAAATGGATCAAACACATAAACAGCGACAGTCAAACAGTGTACAAGTACTTTAGGCATACCGATATGAGAAGATACTGCAGAACATTTATTCTTGATAAGCTACAGTATTTCAGTTTCTGTGGTATTTTTTTGTTAAGAGGTGACTCTGAGATCATTGTCAAACATGAGGGCAGCTGGGTGTCTGCTTCATTTCCGATGAACGACCCAGGTTAAGGTTGGGAACCTGGAGGAATAATCTGGAATGGTTTGGACAGAATTTAAAATAAAAAGGCCCACTCACCTTTCCAAAGCACCTCCTGCCTTGCTCTCAGCGACCCCTTGAATCTATGAAACAATGATTATTCCTTTTCCCTGATCTTTCCATGATTCTACAACCTTCCCTCCTCTCACTTGGTTGGCCATTAAAAGTAACATTGATTCCTTTAGGAATTTTTTGTTTTTGTGCCATGATGTTACTAAATCAAATGCATGTCATCTAACTCATTGTCATTCACATGTCACAGGAGTGTTTTGTTTCCGTGCTTGTCCATGTTTCACTCATGTTTGATTGGGCGGAGTACCTGGAGGAAACCCACACATGCATCGGGAAAACATGCAGCTCCTTGCAGAGAGGCTGCAGTGCTTCCAACTGCATGCAGAGTTTGAGGGGATTGCTGAATAGTAGCAGAGATGAAAGTTATGGAAACATGTAAAACTTCCTATTTGAATCCTGTCCCAACTAACTTAAATCTCATCTCTAGGACACCTGGCATGCTCATCTGACACTTCAGTCCTGAGATTTACTCAAAGCTTTGTGTGTTCTTGTGAAGTGTGACATGTTGTTCGCTGAATAATCTTTGCCTAACACAAGAACCCATCAGGTTGCACGCGGCACTAAAACATGTCTTTGTTATCCAGTGTGATAGAATGAAAACTAACAAGAGGGCAGAGTGCAAAATGTCAGCATATGTAACCACTAGAAAAACGTAATTAAAGGAAGTGCAGATAGTGTATTAATCCCCATGGAGTACAGGTTTTCCGAATCCAAAAACACAGGGGTCAGTCTGCACAATAACATGTAAGAAGGCACTGACTGAAGGAGGTGTTTCTGACAAGCATTAGCAACCAGAGCCATCCTCTCACACTCTGCATGCCTCCTCATCATTTGCTGCTCTGCTCTACTCAGCTGTGTCAGCTTGCAGTGCTCTCCACTCAGTCTCAATCTCCTGAGCTTGCATCGGGGTTTTAGAATAATAATACCCCTCCAGTTTGAGTTTTACCTTTTGAATCATAATGAAGGGGATGGTCAAGCTGCATCACTGTAATGCTAGATCAGCACTTCAACCTAAGAAGCTAAGGCCTCTGGGAGAAGAGTTTATTACTTGTAGTTCACAAAATTTACTGCCAGGTTTTAAGGTTGAGGGGGAAACATGGAGAAGACTTGTTGAAGCTGCCTGGATGAATTATGTTTCCTTACTTCATCCTTTAGAGGTCACACAGATGCATGGGTCACCCTGGGGCTAGATGGTAAAACAGAACCGCCTTTGGCAAAAGCTGCTGAGGTGAAGAGAACTGAGGAACTGGGGAGATGTAAAAAAGGATTTACCTTACTTGTGCTGGATGTATCAAATCCTTTGTCTATTGTGTGGATTAATTTACAGGTTATTTGACTCAAGGGTAACTGAAACACTAAAGTTACTATCTTGTTAAATCAGGTTATGGTTTTAAATCATTTGCTCTGACATGTGGTCCATGCATGAAGTATCAACGAGTTAACATCAAGTTGCGTTTTTGTTGGTTCTGATGCTAAACTGTCAGTTTGCACAATGATGCTCTAACAATGGAGAAGATGATGATAATATTTTAGGATTTTATACTGTAGAAGAAGAGTTATGCAGATGTGTTAATGCAGAATGCCAAACTGTGTCATTTTACTTTTATCAGGTGGGGGTATTCTAAAGCTAGTATCCCTTATGGTTTGCAGAATGCATATCCTCTTCAGATGAGATTTGACCCAATATCAAGTGAAACTGTGTTGAGTTTTCTTACATAGCAAAGTCAAGTGTTTACATTGGCCTAACAAGAATGATGCGGTTGTGTATGACATGCAGGCAGTAAATGGAAACAATAGAAGATAACACTAATGTGCTTGTTCAAGAACAGGAAGATCATCGGTTGTTACAAAGTTCACAGTTTTTTAAATCTAGTTCAGAACTCAGGTGCTTTCGAGGAAAAAAATGGCAAGAAAGATCAATTAATTATTACCAGCCTGATCCAGTTCATGCTCGTGTGATGCTGTTGGTGTTAGATAAGAGGTGGGGTACACCCTGGGCAGGTCAGCAGTCCAGCACAGAGAGAAACAACCATTTATTTTCCCATTCACACTTTCTGTCAGTTTAGAATCATCAGGTAACTCAACATGCATGTTTTTTTGGCTTTTAGAAGAAAACTGGAGTAGCTGGAGAGATGCATGAGAAGAACATATAAACTCTAGAAAAGACCCAGATGGTTGTCAAACCATGGACTTTGGTACTGTGAGGCAACAGTGTTAACAAACTGAACAACTATCCTAAAATATAAATTTTCACAATATCATACCTACAGTATATGAAGAGCGGCTCTAACTGGAATAAGTCATAAATGACGCATTCTCAAACTTTATATTCAAAAGTCCAAATCAGATTTTGAGATAAGATCAAAGATTCAAAATAACTAGAGATGAGAAAATCCACTCTATTAAATCCACTTCAATACAACTTACAACCAAAAGAAATGAATACACTCTTTTACTGTTGAGTCTAAGCCGCTTTAACTTTTGACGGTAAAGTGTAATTTCTCTGCTTAAAAAACACACACAAAAAACAATAAATTATTAATAATTTAAATTTAAACGACAAAACGCTAATGTCAAAATCACTGAGATAAAAGTTACAGATGCCCTGAGAAAGTTTTATATACTGAAACCTTTAATGGGAATAGAGCTTTGACCCTCTAGTGAGCTGCCTAAACCTGAACTCAAAGATGTATTTGTCAGACAAACCACAGAGACATTTTTATTTCAGAAAGATCTTATTTTAAGTCACAGTGGTCCACTCTTTAGAACTTCAGCAGATTTGACTCATGTGACTAGTGATAGACTTGGAACAAAACACATTTATCCATCCATTTAGCTACCTCTTAAAAAAATATTTTTACTTTTCCATTTCTTTAAATGTACAACACAGTGACATAATAAGCCCATCTTCTCTGCTGCTTCTCTGATAATGACACTAAGGAGCAGGCTGGTCTCACTCCACAGGACTAAGTAGCCCAATAACTGATGAAGTGCATCAATGTGTAATATGTGTGCAGACTGTCAATGTTGCCATGGTTACAGCTGTATCTTGGATTATCTACATAGACAAGATTGTCCCAAAATGTAATTGATAAGAATAAAACATTTTTTGAATGTAGTAAGCTAGACTTTATTGCATCTTATAGTCATGATCTAGTAGGATAGCAGCTGATGGTATTTGTTTATCCCTTGCAGGTACATATTTAGTGTTACAAAATGTCTTCTTTCACAAATTAATTCACCAGTCGTAGAGCCTTTTAGACCACGGGTGAAAACGTTGGCCTCTCAGTCAGTCTGCTGATTGATCCATCGCTTTATTCCAGATTGAAAAAAGTCTCACCATTTGCTGGATTCCATTAAAGCAATAATTCTAATCTACTTTACAGGTGATGATTTTATTATATGAATGCATTTGTCTCTCATCAGTTAAAGTAGTCACACTTTATGTTTAATAAGGAAAGTGTTTTTTTAATCCAATTAGAATAGATTTGTCAGTTCGAAGGAATTACCATGTTAATGTTATCTCAAGCACACAACTGGTTGTTTAAATTAAATAAAACAAATATTGCTCATATTTCCTTTATCTGCACAGAACAGGGTTGGAATATTGGAAAATCAATTCTTATCTAAAATCATAAATTCAGAGAGATACATCATGCATTTTCTCATTAAAACTGTTACACGGTGATAGTTGGGTAAAGCAGAACAAATTATTTATTTGGAAAAAATCTAATTACTTGCTTACACAGTTCTGAGCAGCGCAGACATAATGACCTTAGGTTTTAAATACATTTCCTAGGCGTCACACCTGTTTCCAAAAATAATCCCTGACAGGTCACAATGAATTTACTTGATTGCTAGTCACGAATTACTTGTCACTTTAAATGCCATGATGAGTTGATTGAGTCAGCTACCCAGGGGAGGAGAGACACAGCACACTGACAGTAATCCCTCAGAGAATTAAGTCATTTGATCACCTGTGGACAAAATAAACCTGAGTGGAAAATTCTGCGCTTATAAAAGAGGCATGGATTCAATTCCATGTCAGTTCTACTGTGTGACTTTTATGGCTTTTTCTTTGATTTAGCTGAAGTAAAGGGTGAGATGATGAAAAGTGAGGTGGCAGCTGACAAAAGACAGCGTCGAAGGCTGACAGATGTAAAGCGAAGTGAGCAGGAAAAGACGGACGGTGGACAGGAGACAGAGAGGAAGAAGAGTCTGTCCATCAAGGCGCTGAAGGAAAACTTGTTGGCAGAAAATTGAGGTGACGCTGCAGAGACAGTGACAGATGTAGTATGTGCTGGCGCCCGAAGCGTGACCACGGGGTGGAGATACTGTGTAAGCATACATGTACACTCTGTGTCGAAGCCGTTTCGAAAAATAAAAGAGATAAAATGAGAAAACAGGAAAAAAAGAGATATAATTTAGTTCCAATCCAATAAATGTCACAGAAGACACTCAGCATATTTTTTTCTGCCTGCAGGGACACTGGAGGACCCTGGGAAATGAACATATGTCCTATTGACCTCAGCCACTTGATTCAATCATGAAGCGCTTTATTGAGGTGAAGGCAAAGTCACAGCCTGTGTACTCTAAAGGTTATTGGATAGCAGAACAGTTTTTAGGTTCAGTAAGAGAAAGCAATAAATGTTACTCTTAAGCTAATTGGACATTGCCATTTGCTGGAGGAAGGAGAGGCTCATGGTGGGGCTGAAGGTTGAGCCATAACACAGCAGTGATGAAGTAATGAGCCATGGGACAGACAACCATATGGCCACACTGTTCATCACACAACTGAATTAAACAAGGACAGAAAATGTTCCTTCAGATATTTGTGTGTGCAGATCACAGGAGTTCAATCTATAATGTGTTTTTAGATGTTAGAGATGACACATTATTCATCAATAGTTTCCTGATCAAAAGTTTTAACAGTCTACAGTAACTGAGCAATGTTTCACACCAACAACCAGAATAAAAACCCCAAACAGAAAAAAAAATTCTGATAACAGAAGCCTCTGATTCTTCTAACCTCATAATAAATTAAACAACTTCCCAGGGATCCCTGTCAGGCTCACAGGCTGCCACAAGATTAGATAAATAAAAAGGTTAGAGGCTACAGTGAGCCTTAAGAATCAATAATGAAACTTTTAAACCAAATCTAAAAAATGCCAGGAGTCAAAGCTAAGAGGTTAAAACTGGTGTGACGTGTTTTCTTCTATTGGTTCACGTTTAAAGTCTGAGCTCTCTACAGTCTGGAGCCAAATAATGCATTTTTGGTTAAGGTGGGTGTTGCAGTAGTCAAAGGGTGAAGCAATGAAAAGTGATTTCCTTTAAAAAAAAAAAGTCTATTAGGTAATAAAAATACAACTAAAGTTAGGTTCTTTGTAAATAAAGTCATGAATTTTTGCAACAATTTTCATGTTTTGTTGCTAGAAAAGATGATTTATTTAACCTATTAAGTCCAAAGTAAATAAATAAGCAATACAATGTAATAATAATCAAATGCAAGTACAACCAGGAGCTTTAAAACAAGCAAAACTAACATTTATGGTGGATGTTAAAACAAACAAAAAAAGCATTGGTCCCAAAAGCCATCCTTGAGAAACGCCCTGTTTACCTTCAACAAACCTTTTCTGGCTGTGTTGCAGCATTTATTGTGAATGACAAGTAGACATCTCATGGTTGTTAGAATCACCATAAACAATTATTTTAAAAGATTTTGAAAATAAGCTTCGTTCACATAAAGAACGCCACATTTGTTCCCCACGTGAATGATAACGCTACAAATGTAGGGCAAGAATGTTGACAGCAAACTGTACAACCTGTTTAATAAGTCTGCAACTGTTATGTCTGTGAAGCAATCTGTTACTGTAATAACAAAGCACACTTTTGTAATTATGGCTGAAGAGTTAAATGTGTTGTGTCGGAGAACGGTGGTGTCTGCAGTGTGCACAGCATTCACCAGCTGAGGTTGGACTGTTTGCTCTGGGAACTGCTGCATCTGGTGGGTGGTGGCTGTTGTCGGAGCAGTTCCTTGTAGTCTTTAGATGCCCGAGGCAGCCAGTCGTTCTTTTAATTACAGCCTTATCAGCTGCCTATGACAAAAGAGGAGGAAAGGTTCAGAGCTGGATGAGTCTCCCTCCTGTTTCAGGAGATGCTTAAGAACAGACGCTTCCTCAGGTGGATTTTGCATTTATTTTACAAATACCTGCCCTGGATTACAACAACATTTGGAGATATGATCAGTTGAGATTAGATGCACATTTCAAAAATAATAGATTAGGTTTATATAGTCAGTTTATTGCCACCCATTGGTTTTTGAATGGCTGTTTTATTTGGTATAATTTAATGTTTTAGTGGTATTTCTAAGACCAACCTCATTTAGGAGCTGTTTTCTGCATCTTTATGAAACATATACCGCATCTTAAATGCACATTAATAAAGTAACATAAAGTCCTAGGGATGGGGCTTAAACATGAACACAGATTTGACACTTTTTGAGGAAAATACTTCACTCGTTTTATTCGTATTCTGATCATTTTCACACCAACATGGTGTTGTTTTAAATCAGAGGACCTGGAGAATAAGAGCTGAACCATCTGGCAACAAAATACATTTATTAGCAAAGTAAGAACAAACCGACTGAAGCAACTGTAAGTGGGTGTAAAATCTGATGTGCACTCATCAGCCCATTTTATTCTACTTCTCTAAAATTACTCAGCATAAACAAGTTGAGTCATAATCAAATGTGCTTTTAACCATTCGCATATGCTACATTTTTGACTGCAACCACAATTCCAGCCAAATGTTGTTTTTGGTTTCAAAGGACACATTTGATACATGTTCTTGCAAAATCGCTCTCTTTCAAAAATAAATAAATAAATAAGTCTCGGTTTTCAGATTTCAAGTTTTTTCTTTTGCAGCAAAACAATTTTTTTCTCTGTGTTAATGTGCAAAATGATTTAATCTTCATCTAAAAAAGAACCCTAGTGTTGCTGTGTGTGTTTGTGGTAATTACATAAATGCATTAGCATGATAAACGCGTGCATTTCAACACCGTAATCTGTGAAGCAGATTATGAGATGTGCACAGCTACACCAGCCTCAGAGATTGGCAGCTTGAGGTGAGACCCCTGGTCAGCTTCCCTGTCCAATTTCCTTTTATTATAATAATGATGCTGAAAACGTGTGAGTGCAGGAGATGTACAAAGCAGCACAGAGAGATGTGCAGCCTCTGAGGTCAGATACCTTCTCTGCCTTCCCCTAACCATTAAATAATGGCTCTTCGTTTGAAACGGCTGTCAGCTGCTGACAGCATCGTATCTGCAGTCGCTTAGGATAAACACAATTAAAGAGCCTAAGTGGCGGCAGAGAGGTATACAGTTTATCTCAGAAAGTTGTCATTTTCTCTCCATATGGACAAGGAATGTGAATGATAGAAGAGCACATTGCAAATACTCTTCATTCACAGCCACCAAGACGTAAATCAGCACAAGTAGTTATTTCCAATTGCCTGTGACAGTCTAAAGGCTGCGCTAGCCTCTTGTTCCTCATTCTCTTTTCCGCTGCTCATTCGCCCCCACTTGGCCCATGGTTAGATCAGTCAGCGGATCAGTATCACACTTTGGGGACAGCTGGTTTGTGTTTACAGTCTGGAGGCTGAGGCGAGTGCACTGCAAGCATTGTCTAAACAATTTTAGTCACCATATTCCCCTTGGCGCTGTGTTTCCAAGAGCTAGATTTGTGGCGGAGTGTCAGGACGGAGGAGAAGAGTTTGTTTGGCTTGCAGCAGCGTGGTGCGGGAAGAGGAGAGGGGAAGTACTCGGGAGCTTCTGACATGAACCATATGGCTCTGAGATGTGCAGCAAAATAATACAAGAATAACATTTTGTCTTTTGTGCAAATCTGCAATATATTCTGCCAGAATTGAGTTGGAGACATTTGCAGCCTGATCGAAACAACAGTTGGTTTACTTTAGAATGCGACCTTTACATTCTTACCTTTCTGACAGATTTATACTATTCATTGCAGACTCTTGATATCTCACACATTTTACCTAGCAAAATAGAGAAGGCAGCATTTGGAGATGTGCTGTAGTAAGCACATTCATAAAATCTGCTGAATCTAACTGCATGCATGATAATAGGCCAGCAGGCAGTGAATTATCAGAACGTTCATCTCCATCACAAACAGATGAGGCAGACTATGATTTGTTGTTTGAACTCCATGATATGAAAGTTCATCATACTTTTGAGGTTTCTCAGGATTTTGGTGACCATGCTGCTTGTCCTTTAAATTTTATAACACTGTTTGATGGGGAAAACGTTTGGTAAGGATAGGATTGAGATTAGGACATAAAATAAAGAAGAGGGTGTTTTCATCTTTTATTTTTCTTGAGGAATAAGGGAGCGTTGAGAGGTTTCAGTTGATTAAAACTAGATGTGACTTCTCTGTTAGAAGGTTTATTGATCAACTGAACAACTCTGGTGCACACCAAACAATCAGATCAAGACTTTAGGAAAAATTAATAAGCAAAACACATACAAACACACAGTCTTTTGTTTCCTTTCAAACACAAGAGCTATCATAAGGTTTAAATTCAACATTTCCTGACAGCATATCTTTATTTGTGTGTGCAACACAGGCTTTCCTGACATTATGTAAAACTATGACTGTCTGTGAATGCTCTTGTTTATCATTTTGTTTTCTGTTCTCCTCCACTTGACTCATGGTGAAATCAGCAAAAGGGGCACGGTGACACTCTTATCTAACTTGTTTAAGTGTTCAAGGCTGATAACACAAATGCTCTAGTGTTCTTTGTAGCTTTTGGTTAGCTGCACACGGTCCATGTAGTCACAAAGTCCTGGGTTGTACATGGTGGTACCTGACAGACCCTCAAAGACATTGATGAGCAGCCAAATGAATGCCGGTAAACATCTGATCATAAATTAGCCCTTCCTTTAAAAGTCTGTAGGTTTACTCAACAAATGAAATGACAAAGAAGCTGCCGAATCATGGCTGGATAAGGTTCTCAGTTTTTGCAAAATTGCTTCATTATTTGAGGTAACTCCTTTTAGCTGGAGGAGTGATTTTGTGAGTAAGCTCACATCATAAAACACTACATCAATATTGAAATGCCACGCTTTTTCATTTTAAACCGGTAATGTTTCTCAGATAAACAGACCAGTTGCCTTCATTTGAACCTATAGGGACTGCTCAAACAATAAGTGACCTCATTTCTTTAACCATGCTGGTCTTTTATTAAAAATGTCAGTGTTAACCAGAACAAAGCCAAGCTAGTGAGGGAGTTATAAAAGAAAAACAGCAGATTTAAATAAATAAAACTCTTTATTACTGTAAATAGGAATAATTTTGCACAGTGTGCCTCCAGGTGCTACAGTTTGAGTGACATTAAGCATATGCTGTGGGTCTCTCCTTTTCATGCATGGGTCTCCCCCCCTTCCCCCTCCAAATCACTCCAGGTATTCGTTTTGTTGTAATGTATTCTGCTCTGATTGTTGCTAAGAAGATACTCTTCGAATCAGCCCACTGTCAGAAAATCACTCCTCTTTATTTCCCTTGCATCTCAGAACTTTTTGTTCTGGTTGCAGTTCCCTGCATCCTTTGACTATCTAGATCTTTTTCCAGTGAAACCCCATGCTTGTTGCATCAGTTTACCATGATTTCATACTCTTTTTCCGCACTCTTTAGCTGATCCGTAACATAGCAAGAGAAACTTCCCGGAGGGAAAAGTAATCAACTCTGATGTAGCTGCAGAAGTCTATCTAACAACTGAAATTAATTAACAAGGAAAAACCCGTCATCGACTTGCAACAAACCAAAGAAAAACAAAATGCATCCAGTGTTCCTATTTTTCTTACTTGTAAACTTGTCAGTGTGGATGTATTAAGAGCTTATAGCAGCTCAGTAATCCTGCTGTCACTGAGAAAAGAAGGATGGTTTTACATTTGCTGTGATATTGAAGCTATCCATCCTCTTTCTGTCACTCCATAATGTCACAGTGAGCAGCACCCACCAGCATCGTCCCTGCTCCGGGTTAATACTAGCTTCCTGAATAGTCAAAGGTTGTGTCACTTTTTTTTTCTTGATCAGCCTTCAGTCTGTTTTCATTTCCCAGCCTTTTTTTTCCATCCTTTATCTTAGCGGCATTGAGCTGTGTCAAATAATCCAGTAGAAGTTAAAGAGAGAAAAGAACAAAAATCAGAGTCTGACAGTCACTTCCAGGCATGAAAATGAAAAATGAACACTCTTCCAGATGGTGCGCTGTGTAATTGTGGTTTGATGATTGTTTGTGATTAAAATGCCAACTTTTTAGACTATCATTAAACTAATCAGAATTCTTATGCAATCTACTGGATGGGAGTGCTTTGTTTCTTCTCTACTAAGCATGCATAATGTACTCCAAACACTGGACGACTTTCGGACATTAACATTCAACTCGCTGCTTTAGAACTTTTTAAACAAGTTTGAGACAATCTGGTTCCTCATTTGCTAAAATATTCTTTTCCTTTCTGCAGTTTCCCATCAGGAGTTACCACAGTGAATCATAGCTCCATCTAACCCTGTCCTCTACATCCTCACTTTAGCTAAAATAAACTAGGAAATCAAACATTCTGACTTTGCTGTTATGCATCTACAACAAAAAGCAAAACTAAAATTAAAATGAGCAGATTACATGCTTAGACTGACTTTTTGCATTTAAGACAACATATTTAAAGAATTCAGCTGATTTAAAATGACAAATCAGAGATTTAGAACACTGCAGTCTTGTAATAACAGAGTGTTTAACAGAAATTACACTAAACAAAAGCAGATAGCTGGTATTGGAGATGTGAATAATTGCTGGTGCAGCAGCGGAGACATGGAGTATTTTTCGGGTATGGTTCATACTGTTTCCCACCACAGCCGAAGATTCTGGTATCTTTTCTAATGGACTGCAGATGTGGTAATTTATAACATTCCGCCAACTAAGGGACAAAAGAGGGGGTAGTTTCTCAGCGGAAAGCAGAATAATGAGATAAACAATTCCAAGACACTACAAGCATTCCTGTTCCTGCTTGGCTGTCAGTTCTGCATCCCTTATTTTCTGCCACTTCTGTCCTCGTCCTCCTGGAGCATCACTCCCTCCCTCTCCCGTGGGAATGCTTTTGAATGTGCAGACAGGCTTACAGAGGAGCTAACGTTGTTGAAGTTCCTAACTGGAAGCTTTAATGACCGATGATGTGCTTCCCGTTAAGAAAAATTGTCAAACACACAACTGAATATGCAAATTGAGAAAATGTGTTTTCACATGAGCAAATGCAGTCTGTGTGCTCATTTAAAGTACAGTATTAGACTGTTTTTCTGGTATTTTTGCAGACTTTATATTGACGTTCACTTTTTGTCACAGGGTTTGAGGAAACATTTAGTTGTGAATTTTTACTTACTTCCATTCCACAGCTATGTGGGCTGCTCCTGTGTTATTGTGCTGTTTTACACAGGTGATGTTATTTAATCTGATTCAAAGATGATGCAATTTGCGAAAAAAAAAAAACCCAAATAAAGCATTAGTATAACAAAAAGAGGTGTGTGCTGTTTTAGTTTGCATAGACTTCAATGCTTCTCTAAGCATCAGTAAACCTGACTACATCTGCAGATTTAGAGCAGACTGATTAGTGGCTCCATAGGTAAGACAATGACTACTCCTAAGTGCTTGTCACAAGCAAACTTAAACCTTGATCAGATAACCACTTTGTCAGGATTTCATTTTTTCTAGTTTTACCTTTAAGCAGCTTTTCTGGTGTTTACAAGTGAATTTAAAGTTATAAACTCAGCAAATCTGCAACTGTGGAGGACTGGTTCACTGTTCCTCTGTAGGGTGACCAGTTTCAGTCTGGAAAAAAAGGCAACTGCCCTCATCAAATGTCATTAACTAAGGTGGTTCAGGTGTCTGATTATGAAGCCTCCTGGTTGCTTTCCTGGAAGGAGACCTGCAGAGAAAACCCAAAATATGTTGGATGAATTTGATATGTCTTCTCTCACCACTTTGTGAGGGGCAGGATGGATGGTTGGATGATGGATGGATGGATGGATGGATGGATGGATGGATGGATGGATGGATGGATGGATGGATGGATGGATGGATGGATGGATGGATGGATGGATGGATGGATGGATGGGTGGGTGGATGGATGGATGGATGGATGAATGGATGGATGGATGCCATATTTCTATTTTTCTGCTTCATCCATTCACAGGATAAATCGTCTCATTTGAGACTCAGTTCTGAAAATCTTCTTCCACTACAACCCAGTTAGACCAAAACCAACAACCCTATCACGCTAAGCACTAGTTATTATGTATACTATATCCAAGTCTTTCAAATGACTGATGTTATAGAAATCTAAAAGCTTTTACTATGAAAACACAGACAGCTCTCCTTTCTTTTTTTCTCTCAAGAAAGCTCTTTGCTGTTAGACTTTTCAGTCTGTAGCAGAAGTATCACAAGGTGCATGTTTAGACAGTAATATAATGGATTAGATTTTTACAGCACTTTTAGAAGACGAGAAACCAGGAGCTAAAGAAGAGGATAAACATGAGACACAGATGAAAACAGAGAGAGAGACTCCGAAGAGACACTAGAGATAATTAAAAGGATCTTCAGAGTGATATAGCCCTTAGCTCTGGGACTCCTTATTCATTTACACACTTATAAATGCTCTTCCACGCACACACACACTCAAACCAGATAATATACCTGCTACCCGTGTTACTATTAGGACATAAATCTCCGTCTGCTCCACACCCAGATATGGAATATTAGTTATGCAAAGCACGATGAGATCCAGCTCATTTGCATACCAGCAATCTACTGGCAATTCGTAACAATCAAACCTGAAATATTTGTTATTATGCCACCGAAATAGGTATTTTGTGTTTAATATGATATGTTGTGGTTTTTCAGGAACAATGCAGTAACACAATTCTGGGTGTTTATGTCAAAGTGAAATATGTGCATGATGTTAATGAAGTGTTTCCTCCCTCCCTGTTCATTTCTACACATGCACAGGATAAATTAACATCTACAGCTCATTCCTCAGTAGTGTCTCAAATCACAGGTACTTTTATGGTTAAAACAGGAAAGAATAGCCGGATAATGTGGAAAATGCTTATGGTGTAAGATCTCTAACACAGAAAGGGAATGAAACCTAAAAGGACATTTTGTAAGACATTCTGCTGTTGTACTGTCAAAATAGGACATTTGCAAAATTTGACAGGAATGAAAAGTGGCTTTATAAACGCTGCTCTTGATAGCACCACCATATCCTAGAGCTATATCTTTGAAGATAAATGAGATGTGTGCTTTATACTAATATACAGAAATCTGCTGCTGCTGGCTGCTAGCATGGTTCACTTTGAAATGTTGCTAAAAAAAATAAGAAATACATCTTTAAATGAAGAAATTTGCACAAATCAAATCAACCTAGCTCATGCATTGATTGTATACTTCAGCCTCTGAGTCTAATAATTGACTCAACTTGGTAGTACTAGCGTGCAGCTTTGGTATTTTATATTTCATGAGATGTTTTTCTCCTAGATCTTACTGTGTATTGATACAGAGTCTGATTTTTGTTTGGTAGCGTATTGACTTAATGTCAGACTTTTTTTTCAAACCAATAAGAAGCTATTTTTCCAGGCTCTCATCTCGTGTTTTATCACAGTGGCCTTCAAGCAGACTTGGCTAAAAATAAACTCATTAATTCTTTTGCAATGGAAGATATGAGCCAGGATTTAGAGCTGGACTCATGAGTGAATTTTTCAGGTCCTGGGTGGTGTTACTTTCTCAACCCATATAGCTCGAAAAAGTAAAGTGTGTATCTTTTAGTCACATCAAATATTGAAATACTGACTTAATCATATAAATCTTCTAAATCCGTGTTGAGATTTTCTTTTAAAACAGAGAGAATCCCTCAAACAGTATTCACATATTACCTCCTGCCATTTTAGTAGAGCATCTTTTTTCCTTACAGGCCTTTACCAAATATTGTACGCGTTCATCGTATATGTCATGGGAAATGTCTCGCTAAAGGTCTCCCATCAAAATGTCAAGAGAAAATAAATCGAATACAACTCAACACACACATGCACCTTTTCTTTTCTTTTTTTTTACCCTGTCTGTACTTTGAGTGTAAAAAGCTTCCCAGGATGAGGGGTTGTTTAATTGACAGCTGGCTCACTAACTGGTTCCTTTTCAGTGACAGATGAGGAAGTTTTTGCACTAATAGCCATTGGACATCTGCACTTCTTGTCAGTTTTTCCTTGAGGTATTTATAAGAGTGTGTGCCGAGACGGCGGGTGTGATGTAGGAGTGCTGTCAGTCTGATGTCTTATATTCTGGCTGTCATACTTTCTTTTTTTTCATTCTCACTCATGCAAAGTTCCATTTATAAATAAGCATTGCTGTGTGTTCCAGTTGGCATGCAGTTTGTGTAACTTTGGTATTTATAAAAAGCAAAAACAGCATTTTAAATAGTTTTTTGGGGGGTTGCACATTTCTCCTTCTCTTAGTGTAGGTTCTCTTTGAATTTGGACGTTTGAGACAAATCAACCAGCCTGCAGTCTCAGTATCTGCTGAACTGCTGCTGCTCTGTTGGCATTGATTATCACAGACTAGAGGTATCCTGTGTTTTTGTGCACTACGAGTGTGCATGTGTTGCAGCGTATGTAGCTCTGCTGCATGCTGAGAAGGCAGATATCTCTAGAGGTTCTGTAATAGAGCGGATACTGTTGCCCACCTCTCACTGCCGTGGGGGATGGAGGCAGTGTTGGAGTGAGAGGAGGGATGCAGTGGGGGAAATACGGGAAAAAGGAAAGAAAGGGAATATCCACTGGTAACGTGCATATATTTATAAAAACCCATCTGTTTTATTTGCCCTTTGACTCTGCGAATCACACTCTTTACTAGTTTGAGTTAATTGAATTGTATCCCTTCAGGAGGTATTGAGCACTGGACTTGAGCTGAACTGGTTTAGTAGAAGTTTTGCAGAAGGATATTTATCTTTTCAAATTATAAATCAGGGTGGGTGCTTTGGCAAAAATATCTTATGATGTTTTTCCTTTTACTGTAAAATGCCACTTTTATCACAACAATAACATTAAACTTTTCGGTTTTAAGTTACTGAACAATGGATCCACACAGTTTTTCTACTAAAGCAGAGAATCATTGTAGAATCATCTGTGGGGCTCTCTGACATGTTTAACATGTTTCCACCTGACCATTTTAGACGTGACACACACTAAGCCTGATAGTGGCCCTGTCCCAATACTCGCACTTCCACCCTATGGTCCTCTATGAAGTGCACTTGGAATTATGGGTAATACACTTTGCCAAAGTCTGCACTGATGCAGACTTTGGCGAAGTGCATAGCGAGGGTCGAAAAGGAGGCGGGGACAAGGTCCGTAGTCTTCACCAAGAGAATCGGGACACCCTAAGCACTTGTGCACCTCCGCAGGAATGTGCTATTGAGGGGCACAAGGGTGGAAGTGCGAGTATTGGGACAGGGCCAGTGTGTGTGTTCATGAAAGAAGGTAGGTAATGCTATAAATGCATTGACCTTATGATATCCACTGCTAACATAACCTTACAGTATATGACAGTCTATTCCTGCCATGAAAAAAACAACAAAATTCAACGTTTCCCCCCAAAATTGAAATGTTTAGAAAAATGTCAAAGTTCTGAGGAAAAAAGTAAAAATACTATTTCAAATAGAAAGTTGAAAGAATCTTTTCCCAGTAAAAAAACTGAGAATACTAATATTGGCCTTTTTTTAGGATTCAGGAAGTTTAACATACATTTATTGTGAAGGATCAAAAGAGTTTATTTACTTCCTCTGCAGATGAGGGATATGCTAAAATAGACACTGCAAAATTGCAATGTTTTATTGTTCTTTCAGGACCAGTTAACACGTTCAAATACTTCTAGATTTAACACTATCACATCAACCACCTTTACTTTAAAGGTAGTTGATCCAGATTCAACTAAAACAGACAGGCATAGGTTGAGAACTTTGTGTTTTTTGTTCAGTCTTTTCTGAAATCTTGCTTTGCAAAAATATGTTTATCAAAGTTTTTTTTGTGTTTTTTCAGTCCGCTTAGCTGCAAAAATAAAATAGGTGCCTCCAGTAAATATGAGTGGACAATGTTAAAGTTTTCTGAGGAATTTGCACATTGAACTGTATTCATCAGTTTTATGTTTAATCCCACAAACACAACACAGTTGATTCCTATTTCTATCGCTGGCAGCAGTAATAACTCCAACTCTGATGCAGTCATGAAGCATGGGAGGTGTATTGATTATTGCCTCCCATGGATAAACCATGTGCAGCAAGCTTTGATGGTCATGAATTTCTGAAAAACAACCAACCAAACAAAAAAAGAACCCATCTATTTTAATAAACCTCACACAGCTGGACTGACAATGAGCTAGCAGCTACAGAGCAGGTTGGTGAAACTGATCTAGAACTTTTCTAGATATCCTCTGGCTGCTGCTCCAGGCAGTTTCAGAGACTCCGTGTGAGGTGCTGTGGTTGATATTTTGAGGTTGCTCACATTGCAACACATTCATTCAATGCAGCATATCCACATGTGTTTGCATCATTGTTAATTAGAGCTGAAGTTCAGGGTAATTTGACATAGAAGTGAATGCTGAGATCCGTTCCTGCTTCAGGCCAGAGCCAGATTTTAGTTGGCAGGAACTGGGAATCCACACATACACAGTTGTTATAATAGATAATCAATGGCTCCTTCCTGAGAACATATAGTGAAGACAAACAACACAGCACTCTCTAGTAACTCCCAAAACTGATACCAAATTGGTTATAGGAGGTAGAAGTGGAAGAAGCTTCACACTCTCATGAACACGCAGTGGGCAATGTGCTGCACATTGTTTACGCTATAAACTGTCTGCCATGTTTAATAGCTCACCCCTCTCCTCACTCCCATTTGGTTTCTGAAGCAAACTCACAAACACCAGGACTTTAACAAGCTATGCATGTTAGCCGCTACGCTATTAAACACGGATTACTTACAGCACAGACACCCGCTGGGTCTAATCAAGGGTTTCGGTCCCTGTAAAACTCACCGTTCCTTACCTTGTAAATTACTAAAAGGTACGTTGCCCACCTCCCATTCCTCATTCAATCCCCCGAGCAGTTTCATATTTATATCAAGCGGAGTGGAAGATAACTGTGCGTCCAGCAATAAACCAATTAATTTGGACACATGCCGCCATGTGAAACTCAGCCATGGCTATATAAAAAACCCTGTTAGGATGTGAAACTCGGTGGTTTGTTGTGTTTATGTGTGGTGCCAAAGCATCAATGATGTGACCTCGACTCAACCTAGACTCTTTCTTCTATCTGTTTTCTGTTTCCCCTGCAGCCGACAGAGGCTTAAAAGAATCGTTGTCTCCACAAACTGTGAAGGACATCTTTTAATTTACTTTCACAATGCCCAAAATACCTTCATAGAGAAGCATAGAGAAGGCTATCCTTGTACCTAACTGCTCACTTTCTTTTATCCTCCTTTGTGTATCCAGACAGTACAAAGACTCAAGCTGCTTTTAATGTGAGCTAAATATTATCTTTTTATATCTGCAACATATTAGTTCTTACACAAACCTTATGCCTTAACAACGCTAACTTTACATAACACACATCATTCTGAATTGTTCACTATGCAGCTAAAACTAAACATTACATTCCAGTTTAAGAGGTCATGTTGAGAGTAAGGAAAAAGCAACCCCCTTCTACACAGCTGCAGCTCCATCCTCAGACTGCAATGCATCATTGAAGACTCCATTATGCATCGGAGGCATTGTTGGACTGAAATCAGGAAATGGCATTGGTCTATTGAGGCAACAGATCTATCAACTCTAAGAGCAGAGCAAGATTCAAGTTGGTGTGGAATGATGGATTGACTCCTTGTTAGGGGAAAGCATTTGAAAGGAGAAAATTCTAGAGCCTAATTTGCTGGAGCAATCTATTCCTCCTGTCAAGACTTCCACCTGCGTTGTTAATGGAATAACAACAGATTTGTATTTGAAATGTATCTAACTAGAAACACATATTCTTATTATCATCAAAAGATACGTCAAAAAAGTGTTAGCTTCACTTCAGCATAATACTGTCAAGTATCCTGAATAAAATAATTTAATCACCTTCCTTGAAGGTACACATATTGCCTGCTCCCCTTCAAGCTAGAGTTTTAGCCTAAGATTATCTTATGGTGAGACATGTTGGAGTTATAGCAGGTCAAATCCTAAAAACATTATGCACAATCTTGTGATTTTGCAATATCTTGCACTGTCTGAGTATATAATCGCTCAGTTGCTACCACATTTTGTTTACACGTTACCTGAGATATAGCCATTTTTGTGTCACCTCAATTAGCTGTGGTGGCCTTTTGGCAGCTTGCAACAACAAGCTAAAACATCTGTGTACTGGCTTTAGAAGTAGCTACAAGGGGCAATCAGTGCCACACCACAAACAAAGAGAGTATTTAGTGAACATGTAAATCTGTGAATTTATTTTTAGCAGTCTCTGATATCACCCTGAGGTTACCAGGCAGAGACGATCTTATGTGGAATTGTTTCAGTGGAAGAGAGTTTGACCAAGTGGAACAAGTGTTTGCATGCCTCTTCATCCATCTGCATCCTGAAGTTGCCAGGATGACAGGATGCTGTTTATCAACCTGGCTGGTTTTTAAAATAATCTATTTAGCAGTATGTTCACTTTGCCCCCCTTCCCCCTCCCCGCCCATCAGAGCAGCTGTCTCTGCTGCACACGTTGCAGCAAGCCAACCTTAACGTTTTCTTTGCACTGCTGCTAAAACCAATTAAATTTACGGCAAAGAAATGCAGAGATTTAAAATCTGCTCAGTCCCCCCCTCTCTGCTGTCTTTGTTTCCCTCTGGTGTGCATTCATGTGTGCCTCTGTGTTTGGATGCCACCAAGGGCAATGTTGAGAGCTGATCAGGTGGGAATGCGACATACTTGCTGCTTGCGTGTGAGCCTGTCTGTCTGCTAATCCATATGGGCGCAGCACTAATTAAATCCAGCAGCTCAACCATTCACACCGCTGACTGCTTGGCACTGAGCAAAGAAATCTGTTGGTGTTTTGTCTGGTAATGTGACAAAACCAGCAGGGAGAGGTTTTTCTTGGGGTACATTCTGCCTTTAGAGAGAGGAAAAAAGTGTGTTTTGGTTCTATAAAGTGAGTTTTAAGACTCATAGAGAAAACATGTTTATTCTGCGTGAGAGGCAGACAGATGGGCTGCTTGTATTGTGGATGTGTGTATAAGATGCTAGCCTTATCAGTAGAGTTTATAGCAGAGGGGTCATCGTGTCATGTGAAGCCTCCTTGTTGTGCCGATACTGCTGGAGTCACTGGGGCACACTGGCAGGCTAGTTGTCTCCCTGTAGAAGTGGGTGCCTCACTCAGCAATTTCCAGACCTTATCGAATCTAAACAGTATAAATGTGTGCCTTCCCTCCCCCTGACCCCATCTCTCCCAAAAGCTTTTTCCAGCCCCACTCCATCGGCACAGTGGAAAGCCATTACTGTGTTACGATTGAGGTGGTTTTGTCCCCGGATTTATCCCCTGAGTGCACCCCTTCCAATTTTGCTTCCCGGACTTGTTTGGTTGGAAATGCTGTTTTGCACTCTGTGTGTATGCAAATGTTCTACAAGTAAGGGTACTTGTCCACATGGATTTTTAAAATCGTCCCTCTGATGTGCATTCTGCCAGTAATTTCACAGCAAATGTGTTTATGTTCTTTGCTCAATGTGCGACGGTGCACTTGATTAGTCTCTGCTGCTTGGGAGGGCTAATGTGTTGGTTTATTGGTGTTGTGTTAACAGGATAAAGATTTATAGGGGGCAGGTCAGCATGTGTTCTGTAGTTCACACAACGCACAGATAAATAAATGGAAATTGGGTCCATTTGTCACTGTCCGGACTTGGCTGTGTTGTTGTGTACCTGTGGAGTGCAGAGCCCAGCAGAGATGTGACAGTTTGTCCCTGTCAGTTCCTTATCAGGTCGTCTATCACACATGTCCCCGTGAGCTCTCTCTCTGCATGCGCTACTAGTACTACTACTGCTTCTGTCCTCCACCGAAGGAGAAAGCAAAGCAAAGAATGATAGCACTGTCTAAATCCCTGCTGTTTGCTCTCACACCTTTTGAGAAAACCTATCTGAGGAAAAGAAGAAAATAGCAGCACACCTCTGGCTGAAGTTGCTGCCATAATAAAGAATTTAAGGGTTCAATATTCCATAGTGAATAAAAAGATTTCACTATATATATATTATATTGAGGTAGAACTTTTTGCACCCCTTTATCAGTTTATACCAATCAACACTTTTTTATTTGATCCAAGGTTTAGTTAAAGCTAGAGAACATTGCACTGATAAGTTAAACATGAATTGGCAGAGTGTAAAATGTTATTTTTATTGACATGCACGGAGTTGGCAGTAAGTAAGGTGTGGTACCCCTTGAGGCTGGATCCAAACAGCAGTTTGGTGCACAATAGAGCGATGCAGCTGTTGGACCTCAGTATGATGCTGTCAGTTCATTGACACGTGCTGTGCATGGATGGGCTTTGTCTTCTTTAAAGACTTTACCAGGATACCGTCTCAAGAAGGGAAAATCTTTTGGAAACAGGATGTCACTGACATCACGCTGTGTCATCAAGGTCTCCCAAATCACTACTAGGTGACCTTAAGTCATACCCCGCAGTTCCCCACAGCTTGTTGCGGGTAGTAATTCTGGTGTATCTCTTCACAGCATTTGCTGAATTTGTCCTCTCCCTCATCGCTACCTTAGGCCCACACAATGGTCTTCAATGGTGATACAAAATCAAAATTCACCACTAAACATAATGCCACAACACTTGCCATAAATACATACCTCTTAATTACAGCATCACTCCAAACGCAGGTGTCTCTTCTATGAAGTGAATGCAGACAATGCCAAGGATAGTGAACCCATTGTACAGCCGGTTCCTATCATTCGGACACGGAGCAGGATGCCCCAAGGTCTTGTAAAGTGGTAACTACCTGACTGGATGACAGATGTCATCAGGTTCTGTAAATTCTGGCGCACATATGATGATCTTCCTTTGGCATAAATTGTTTTGGGTGACTAGAACTTTCACAAGATTGGTAACCTTATATATTAATTGGTTACAACATCAGGCCACTGTAATATCTATATATCTTACAGAAGTAACGCATGATATAACAACCTGGTCCCTTGCAAAACGCAAAATGAAACCCTCTAATGTCGGGCTATTCATTAGGCTGCCTGTGAGCCAGATCCGGCCCACGGCCCACATTTTTCTATCCCACCAGCCATGTATAGACTTTTGTTTTGTGCATGAGTGTGTGTGTACATAGGCCTGCATGCACACCTAAACAATAACTTTTAACCATCTAACGGTAGATGCCAGGATTTGAACCTGGGTCTCTCAGGTGAAAGGTGGCTTGCAGGCCACAGTCTCCTTTACATTTATAGTTCAAATATGACAACCTGCTTTCACAGTGGCAAAATGATTGTGTCTGTACAGTCTAAATGGTAAATGGCCTGTAATTATAGAGTGCTTTCTAGAGTGTTCTACACTCCCCAAAGCGCTGTACAACATGAACAGCCATGCACACATCCACGCACTGGTGGTGATCAGCTACATTGTAGCCTCAGCTGCCCTGGGGCACACTGATAGAGGCGGGGATGCCATGCACTGGCACCCGCCTAGTCCCTCCGACCACCACCAGTAGGCAAGGTGGGTGAAGTGTCTTGCCCAAGGAAACAATGACAATGTAACCCAGCTGGAGCTGGGAATCAAACCAGCAACCGTCCGGTTGCCAGACCGGCCACTCTGGGCTCCACAGCAAAGCACCCCGACCCCCCACCGGCTCATGAACTCTCCTCGGCGTGTCATGTGGCCGTTCCCGGTTTGTAATTGAATCCCCCTGCTCTAATGCATCTACGAGGAATCATCTGGGTCTGGTAATCTCCACACCACTGCTTTGACTGACTTTTGGAGGATATAGCGCTATTACTACATGTGTGATGCCACCACTTATGCCTTCTGGTGCCTGCTCTAGACATGGCAGTTCATTTGCAAATAACATGTAGCATGTGTACAAAATAAGATCCAAATTGGATCATTCCTTCTGGGCATTTAAAGTATTTTTGCCTGTGAGTGTATTGGCACCAAAAAATTCTTTTTATTTAAATGGCACAGTGCAGCTAACAAAACACAGTTCCTAGTGATATATTAGCATTGTTTCTAGCAGACAGGATTGTTCACTAAGCACATTTTTCTTGTGATTTCCTCAAGGATAAAAGTTATTGCACAAAATAAAGGGGAAAAATCATCTCATTCACTTAATAAGTGCTGAGTTTACCAGAAGTAGCAGCAGCCGCCGTTTCCCTGGAACACATAGGACCTGGGTAATTATCATGTTTAATAATAGCTTCCATGGACAAAGGAAAGTAAAACTTCAGCATTTAAAAAAACAATAAGGTAAAGAGCCATATAGCTTGTACCTCTCTTAATAGTTAAAGATTGTATCTTATGGAAGAAGTAGCAAATTCTCACAGGTGATCACGGTGCTTTAACAGTCACAGTGCTTAGCCCATATATTTTTACTTGAACAAATTTTCATGCATGGAACGGGGAGATGTTAAGGTAGAGACAGACATAAAGCTGCAGTGCTGTTGTGTGGTTTACTCTGGTATTCTGCTGACATGGGATCCATTAGGAGCGTTTGGGGGAGGGGAGGGGGGCAAAGGAGTTTGGGGTTTGGAGATGGGGGTGGAGAATACACAGCATTACTGGTGGAGTAACAGAGAAACACTCAGGCCTAAAAAAGAAAAGGGGAAAGAAGCAGCAAAAATAAATCTAGCCTTGGTGAAAGACTTTACAGCAGGTTTGAAATGGGAGAGAAGGGGGAAAAAAAGATAGGGAGGAGCAAAGCCCTGAGAGATGGCGCATGGCTTGAAGGAAACAAAGGAGATGAGAGTAAGCAGAGATTGAAGTTGGAAGACAGGAAAACACAAGGGGTTATGAAAAGTGATGAGGGTGTAGTGCGTGTGCAGGAGAAGATGGAGATGAGAAGAGAGTGGGTTGGGGGCTGATTCAGCTTACTTTGCAGCAGTGCAGAATCAAACTTGCATGGTGGAACTTAGAAGATAATAGCAGCGGGTTGAGTCTTTCAACAATTTGTTGCATGCACTTGCTTCTACAAGAATTGTGCGATGACACACAGTGTTGACGTAGCCAATTAGCTACCATCAGGACAGATGAGTCAATGGCGATGACTGAGTCAGGACGCGTGTACAGAGCTTATTCATGGCACCCTAAAACTAATGATAAGCCATGGTGTCTACACTCTCACGATGCCCAAATGATACTCTCCTTCCCTGTCATCAATGGAGGCTTGCACGCCAACCGACAGGAGAGTCACAGTCGCTCAGACTGGAAACACCTGGAGGCTACAGCAGTCAGTCATATTTACATGGAATCAAACACCAACAGATGGATGTTTATGGCTTGGGCTGCAGGCCTATTTACGTTAGGAATTCACAGGGAAGAAAGCAGAGGGGGAGAGAGAGGGGGGATAGAAGCGGGGGGCTGCATTTGCTGTGTTTTCCAAAAGTGCTTCATGTAATTATAGATGCTACTCTGGGATGTACTTTGCTCACATTTCTGTGAACATTATCACATGCAAATGTCCACTTTTTTCCCCAATTGTGCCTCTGACCGAAACATCAAACGGAATGAGTGATCAGAGACAAGATGGGCGAAGCATCCTTCCAATATCAATTTTTTTCTATAATCGTGCTTTTTTCCCCCCACCTTTCCTTTGCATATCATTTTAAACACTCTGCTTCTCCCTCCCCCCCATACCGATGCATGAACTGTGATCACCAGAAAGACAAATTACCCAGTGAGCTGCTCTTTTAGCTGTGCTTTCGATACAATAATCAATTTAAAGACGAGAGACAGAGAAGGCTTGAAAAATGTGAAATTATTCATCAGGGTCTCTCAGTAGCAGAGCCGTAGCAGAGGTGTGGGGGGATGGTGCAGGCTACCTTGTCCTCCGTTTGAGATAATTAGGGAGACGACCAAAATGCAGAAACGAGGGCAGAAATGCAGGCCAGCATTGGAAGACAAAAAATAAAAAAGCCTTAAAAGCAGGATGGGGAGTAGGTGCTCAAATAGAGGGTTTGTAGCTACTTTGAGAAGAGTTGTTATGTTTGGAAATGACGAGATGATGTTTAGTTTGTTGTCCCAGCAACAGACAGACACAAGAGAGGATGGAGGACAGGCAGCTGGGGCTGGTGACAAGTGAAGAGGAAGGAGGGAGGAAGAGCTCCAAGAGACGCACAACTCCAAGATAACTTGAGTTTAACTACTCAGGGGAAAACGTATGGTGCGAGAAGAATAAAAATGAGCCACACTCTGTCTTGTGACAAGTTTTTACTAAGAGACTGCCTGTTTCCTACCAATTAAGGGGGCTGGAGGCTGTTTCACCTCAATCCTCTTGGCCTTCCCCCTCCTCTGCTCAATCTGTTTTTGCTCTCTTCCTCCTTCGTCTTCAGTCTTCGCAGTGTGTCATCTGCAATTTTGGATATTTATATCTCGCTGTGGACATGTTCTCCCTTTTTCTCCCCATCCTACATTTTCATCTAATTAGACACGTTGACTTATGCACTTAACTAATGTGTTTATCTTGTGTTGATTTCTTGTTTCATCTGAAAACCTGCATTTAGTCCTCTCCTCTCTCCGTGCTCATCCCTGGGCTGCTGCGATGGCTCGATTTCCCCAGAGGGATCATTAAAGTTCCATCTTTCACCCCTCATTTGTTTCTTTTCCAATTCACTCCTCTCTGGTGCGGCTAGGTCCAAACTAAATAAGCTCGTCACTACAACAGATTTCTGTTCCCACTGCTTCCTTAAGTGACTGGTTTTTGCCTGCGTATGACGTGAAGGGGTTAGAAGTGCCAAAGGCTACTTTTCCGGGGCTATTTCATCATGTGAATTATCAGCGCTTGGGTCTGTATTTTAGATTAATTCATCATTTTGTGCATTCAGTTTTTAGATTTCTAGAATTCCTTTTTGAGTTCATGAAAGCAAGTGGAACAGAGCAAAACCAAGGAGATGAAATGATGTTTTTGAACTGATGCACTATAAAGCTTTATGGAGGACCATTTTCAGTACCTGACATATTGCTCTAAATGTCTGCAGAACATTTTACGTTTATCTCTTCACATATCCAGCTGTTGTGCTTAAATGCCTTAAACATCATGCGATTCCGCTACTGTATCTGCTCCTGCACTGTCAGCACATTTCCCCTTTCACAATAAAAGTAATTTACCCTGCTTGAATGAAAGCATTGTTGTGTTGTGTATCTCACAGCAAAATCTATAGAAACCATCACAATATGTCTTAAAATATAATACCATTTTCTCATAAATGTGTGGAAGCAGCCCATGACTTTGTTTGGTATCTTTGCCTGATTTTTCTTTCCCTCTGTCCTATGCTGAAGAACATTTACCCAGACTCCTTCCCTCCTGGGCCCAGAGTTGTCTCTCAGATTGATGACAAGGGAAAGACTCAGGCACCTCGAGGTACATTAGGATGCAAAACTATAAGCGTGTGTTTGTAAGCTTGTAACTCTGCGTATTTTGGCGCCGGTTTCGCCTTAAAGCGAACGGCGACTGTAAGGCATTCTGATGCAGTGTTGTGTTCACTGGAGCTCTTTGTTTCTTTGTGTCTGCGTCTCCGCTCCTACCCATGCTTCTCTACAGTATGTCTTTGTCTTGCTTACTTTTCTCTTTGTTGCACTGTTTCCCTCCCCTCAACCAACTCTTCCCCTTCATTCTCCTTCTCTTCTCTCTCTTTTGTGACCTGGGTGCATGTGTTGCTTGGAGCGTCCCTCTTGGGCTTTGCACTTTATTATTTCTCTGCCCACGTTTTTTTTCTTCTTCCCAAACAAAGGGCCAGGTAGGAATTAGGATAGTCGTTCGACCCACTAAGTGCAAGATTTATGCTCTGTCTGCAGTGTGTAATTGCTCATACCCTGAAGTTTACCCCTCTCCTCGTTTTGTGTACAGTTCATGAAAGGTGCTTATTTAAAACTCAGTCTAGCCCAAGGAAATCTTTCCAAACACCACTGTCGAGGTCATTCTGCTCAAACAAAGGTATCTCCGGGCCAATACTGGAATACATTTGTCTCAAGGTCCGACTACGTCTGCTTTCCAGTTCTTTTGTTTCGTCAGACAAAGCCTTTCTCATAATCTCTCTCCTTCAGGGGGATTCAATAGCGTGATTAGTGGACAAATCTACAAATGTGTATTTTTTTGTCTGTCTGAAAAAAGGAAAATGACATACACAAACCCATGCTTACACCTCCCTCAAGTAACCATATTTTATCTACTTGTTAATGTTCCCAATTACTCTGTCAAACACTGCCAACATTTTGCAGCGCGCCACGCTTATTGAAATGGTAATGCAAGCGTCTCAAAGTGAAAGTCTTTTTCATTCACTGGCTTCTGAGTGGATCTATTCATGACAATTTACTCTTCTCATGCAGGATTACACTAATGAGAGGGTTAAAGGGCGGCATGTGTGGTTTTTCTGCTTTCATGAGAGGGACTTTTGCCCCCCCCCCCCCCCCCCCCCCCGAGTTAAAGGACCACGATTTTACTACCTCCAGTTCTCTTCATTATTCAGCAGAAGGAGACTTGATTTGGTTTTGTACCAGTTTCCCATTCACACTGGAACGGACTTCCTGCATTTTGAAGGATTCAGGTGCCGTAATCAAATATTAAAAGATTTTTTTTTTCTGATTTAAATGACAAGCTAGTCTATATCCCTATTGTTGATTCAGGATACATGCTGCTCGGTATTGCTTCACAGCTGGAACAAGCTATAGAAGTAATAAAGCAATGCTTATGTGCCAGGGGACCAGATTGAAGGCAATCTTCTGGCAGAAGGTCACGTCCCAGAGGAGAGGTGTTGTTAGGATGGATCTCACTATATAGGTCATAGTGCTTTGAGCTCAACGCTGCAGTAGCTGTACACCACTGCCTTCCCAACCCGCTACCATCAACACCCCATCATACACCTCTCTGTGCCTATAGCTCATTAGTGTCACCCAGTTACCTCCTCCTCAGACTTCTTTTATCACGCAACAAAAGATACGTTTATTAGATAATTAAATAAAAATAGCATTGACTGGTGGTTCTGCTCATTAAAATGGATTTTTTAAGTATTGTACTGCTCATATTAAATTATAAACCATATATGACAGAGTGAAATCATCAAAAAAGTGTAGAAATGAACAGGTGGAGGGACCAGACACCGCCCACACACACACACACACACACACTCTTTATTTAGATTCAGTCACACGGGGCAGTGATTTATCTGAAACTTTAAGAAGCAATCTGTTGTTGGAAATGAAACACTGTGTAGAAAATTTTAAAGCACTGGATAGCTTTCAGGGATTTTACTTCTATAACACATTTCAGAGAATATGCTTTCCACAATTATTGTGTGCCCTGAGGAAGGGAACACTTCCCTGAATGCATTTGCACTTATTAGATAAACCAAGCTGGCGTGGGGTTTTTTGTGTCGGCTTTACTCTCTATTCATTTATTTTGCTTAATAAAAGCTTGACTTAATTAAAAAAATGTGAACCTTAGGTGAATTCATTTTAGAAACATACTTAAAAGTGATTTTCTTGTTGGATAATTTAATTGATTGTGTGTATTCAGCGAATGCTTTAGGAAATAATGTAACAGAGTTATTACCAGGCTGGAACAACCTTTTCTAAGATAAATTATTGTGCTTTTCACTGAAATATAATGTCATATAGGGCACCGTGTTTAACAAGAATAAATGGTATTTTCATATTGGTGTCCTCCAACTCTCTGCTGATCAGTTTGGACCATGAAAACCCATTTATTATGGGATATTCTGATCATTCCAGGAATATGAACAAATTCTGAACAAAGAGAGATTTGGAGAGCACTACAAAACCAGAATAAGGGTTATCATAGTAATGTAGGGCTGTGCAATTAATCAAATTTGCATTTTGATTTTGGTTTCAGCTTCAAACTTATCAAAAAAGAATAAAATTGACAAAAAAAAAAGATTATTCAAATTATTTTGACACATTGTGAGTACCGTAATTTCCGGGCTATAAGGCGCACCTGAATATAAGCCGCAGCAGCTAAATTTGGGGGAAATTGCAGATTTGTCCACACATAAGCCGCACCTAACTATAAGCCGCGGGTGTTTTAATGTTTAGTTACCATATGTATGTGTGTGTGGGAGGCCACTTAGAGGCTACTCTCACACCCACATACCTTTGTCTGTTTGTATGTGAATACGGTTGTTGTCTGCTCTGAGGACACAGCCTACTGTTCGTATGTAAATGTTTTACCACCTTGGGCAGCTACTGATTGCTGCTTGAACTGAGAGAAAGCCGGAGCGGCCCAACCGGTTCCAGCAGCACTAGCTGGCCTCACTGTTCCTTAATGTTTAATTACTGTATATATGAGTTCC